>JAOANK020064229.1:0-19567 GCA_026257165.2 Telfairia occidentalis
AATATAACACTTATACTAATTACATGATATCTATTCATGCAAATCATGCATTATAACACTTATAACCTATTTGCAATGAACCTATTCATGCATACTATATATTATAACTCTTATAACATACTTGCAGTGCATTCTATTCATCCATACTATACATTATGACTCTTATAACATACTTGCAATGCATGAAGCATGATTATCCTATGGTAGGGTTTTAAATCTATATGACATACAATATGCACATATGATTTAACTTTAATTTAAACATACATTCATAAGGCATAATAAATTAAACAAGCTAAAATGGGTTGATTTTGACATCTCAAGTGCACAAATAGCTAAATTATTACAATAATAATCAAAATTCATGCTTGAATCAACCCGAACTACCTCGAACCGTCACGAACCAAGTGGAAATGGCTTGAACTGAACTCAAAAGGGTTGAAATAGGCTTGAACCAGTTGCATAGGACCTGAATCGGACCACCATCACAAACCGGACCGCCTGGCGGGCGTTCGCTTTCTAGATTTGAAGCACAACATCTAGACACTATTCTACGGCGTCTCGACGCTGCCTGGGTAGTGAGCATGCTCTATTCTTCGACTAGCGTGGTTCTTGCTCCTCTTCTTCAAATTATAGCCTAATTTCAACTCTAATTGACTCCAAATAAATAGAGACCCTTAATCACACATTAAGACCCTTACATTACTAGACGATTACAATTAATTTCAACAATTAAAAGGTAAATTTGATGCCAAAATAAGAAATTCCCATTTTAGTACCATCAAACATTCATACCATGAATTAAACCCCACTAAAGAGTATTGAGTCCAATTAGCATGCTCTGATACCAATTGAAGGATGTACATACATGCTAGCACAGCAGAAGGGATCGATTTGTACTCAAATAGGCTCAATTTAAAGGATAAAATTATGTTTTTTAAGGGAAAAAACAAGAGAACTAGAAATGCATACCTTTGTTGTCCGATTCTCACTTGTTTATCCTTGGGATTGGTCACGAACACCTCCCGAACCACCACTAGAGTCTTCTCAGCTATTCTTCGGCCTTAGAACTGATGGTGGGATCATTACTTGTGGTGAATTTGGGAGGAAATAGGTGAAGGATGGCTTTTGTTCAACACATAAACATCAACCAATTTGTGAGCAAATTGAAGTCTTCATCAATCTTCTATGTGCACGAATTTGATCACCATGTATAGGTGATTTTACGCACAACTACCTCACATAATATTGACACTCAATCATGGTGAGAAATCACCATTTGGAGAGGTGGCAAAAGGAAGAGAGAAGTGAGAAAGAAATGGATTTTCACAATTTTCCATTTTCTTCCTTTTTTTCTATTCTTCCCTTTTTGTTTTTTTTTTCCATTTTAATTTCATAAATTAAAATAAAAAAAACAAAAATTAAATTAAAAACAATTTTCAATTATTTTAATATCAAATATTAAAATAATATTATTTTGCGACTGATCCCAATTTTCTGAAAATACTATTTTTCCGAATATGAATCCCTATTCATATATATAACATTTAAATCTCATTTAAACATTATTTTCAACTCCCCTTGATCATTTAATTCGCAATCAAACGTCAATAGGTGAAATATATCTTATATATTTAACGTACACTCCCTAAACTGAATTTGAACACTTCAAATTCATTCACCACATTGTTTTAAGGTTTTATCCGATGTGAGCTAGTCGAGGGACCTAATGGACTTATAGATCATGAGCTCCAACGATCTGAGATTAATCGGTTAAACTCTTTAACCTAGCTAACCAACATTTGTTAACTAACAGGTCACTCTACTAAAGCCCGTAGTTGCACTCTCCACACTATAGATATATTTTTGTCCATTTGATATAACTATGAATAGTAAGTTGACCCTTCACAGGTTGTTCGTAGTATCAGCTGGGTCAAATTATTGTTTTACCCCTAAGTTATCTCTTATTTTTTAAGTACCACTGACCCTTTAATGAACAACTTGGTTTGTGGTCCAACCACCAAATCGATTCCCTCTCAGGCCAATGAGAGGGTGGGGCCCCTTGTTCAAGACCTGGAATCAGCCGTTACGGGAACAACCTCTCTAATATCAATAAAGTCGGGTAAGAGTGAATTCCATCTTGTAGAACTATGTCCCCTGCTATCTACTCGGTCTTACCCCTAAAATGGGAGGCATATTGAGCAGGAGTTGTTGAGCCTCTCTCACCCATGCAGATCTAAGAATAATCCCGAATAAACAGAAGTTCATAGTTAGCTCAGGATTAAGATCGAGTTACCTAGGTCGTCAGTTTGAAATTAGTCAGTGTTTTTAGTAAATGGTGTTATAAAGAAACAATGACTATTTCGCTGTCCGGTCTTATGCAAACTCATTGCATAGGATGCCCCCACTCGCATATCTCCACATGAACGATTCATGATCACATCGTTTGTATCATATACAAAGCCGGCCACGTCCCATTGTGTCCCCAGGATAAGGTACCCAACCTAATCCTTATACTATAGATCGTTTTAACTATTTACTTAAACCTGATCCACTTTTATGTTTCCACATAAAGTTCAAGTATTCATAGTATAACCATGGGTTCTTAGTTTATTGAATTTATACAATTATACTTAACCATTTACTTTATTCAATAACAACTTTACTAAATAACGCCAATAACTACTTTATTGATAATAAAATATGTTTACAACATTTACTAGCCATGAGTTTTAGGACATAAAAACCAAAAAATTTTCACTTTCAAAACTATCTAGAAAGTGCCTAAGTGACATTTAAAGCACCTTACTAAATTCTTAACACGTCAAAGTGACCAAAATATGCATTAGTAACTTTAATGGTGTTTGAGTGTCAATTTCACTCTCAAAATAACCTAGAAAGTGCTTACCCACCCATTAACACCTCCAAGTAACCAAAACGTGCCTTAGTGGCCTAAATGGTCCCTAAGTACAATTTTCACTTTCAAAACAATCTAGAAAGTTCCTAAGTAATATTTAAAGCACCTAATTTCCCTAGCACATCAAAGTAACCGAAGTATTATTTAGTTTTTTAAATGATGCCTTAAAGAAATTTTAACTCTCTAAACAACCTAGAAAGTGCCTAAGTGATATTTAAAGCATTAATCGGTCCCTTAGCATGCTAAAGTAACTAAAATGTGTCTTTAGTCTCTTAAAAGGTGCCTAAGTTCCATTTTCATTCTCAAAACAACCTAGAAAAGGCCTAAGTGATGTTTAGAGCTAACTTGTCACCCTAGCACATGAAAGTAAGCAAAACATGTCTAATGGCCTGAAGGGTGCCTTACTATCATTTTGACTCTCAAAACAACCTACAAAGTGCCTAAGTGACATTTAAGACACATTACCCCCCCCCCCCCGAGGCCACATAGCACGCCAAAGTAATGAAAATGTGCATTAGTGGCCTAATTGTTGCCTAAGTGTCATTTCACTTCCAAAACAACCTATGTAACAACTCGTATTTTTCTAATACGGTCTTTCTATCACTAAATGCGGAAGCATAACAAAACTTAAATGAATCCAAAGAGTTAACTCCAATGAAGACAAAACTTAAATTCAAACTAATATTCTTATAGAGTAAAATGAAAGTCCACAATGAGTTCTAAGAATGAAATAATGAACATGAAACTACTAAATGTCCTTTCAACTAAGAAATCTTGAAAGCCTAAGGTGTCCAATTTCTCATGCCAGAACGCTACTTCTTAATCACTATCAGAACGTCCACTCGAACCCCCTTCATCTGAAAACATTTAAAACAAAATATATAGATGAGTACAAAAATACTCAATAAGCAATCTCCATATCAAGTTGCAAATTCTTTCTTCTTCAAAACAGTTACAAAAGATAATTTATGAAATTCATAAATAAACTTTCCTTTTAAAACAAATAAAACTACTATAAATTTTTTTTGTAAATCAATCTTTTATAAAAAAAAGAAGCTAAACAATCCAAAAAAAATCTTGAACTTTCAAATATCAAAGCTTTCAATCAAACAAACTTTCTCAGTCAGTCGAAACTTTCATTCAAACAATACCTACAAAAATATCAAGAGGGAAGATGCATTATTTGGGTAGCTTTCAGAACATATGTGGTTACCTATTGGTAACACCAATCAATCAATCAGTGCATTCTATCAGAAATTTGTTGATTAAATAATCAACCAGAACAATCAATACAATTACTTAAGTGTGGGACCACGTGAGTGAATAACGCACACATGAATCTTCATTTCTAAAGAATGTCAAACCACAGTTGTGCCTTCCCACAAATAAGCCAGAACAAATTCAATTTAGGCTACTAACCCAAATAAGCAAGTCAACCTTAAAAAAACAACAATCTATCCGGATAGCCCTATCAAATCGAATCAATCAAATTTTTTAAAAAATATTCAAACTAAAATACATAAACTTTCAATAATCAATTTTGATAATGGAAACAAATTACCAAAAGATTACTTTAAATTCAAACTAGACAATTTATAAGGTAAATCATACTTTCAAATAACGAAACAATTTGAAACATACAACGTATACTTTCGAATATTTGTACAAAACAAACACAAAAATCATACTAAAACCATTCAATGAAAATATATCAAAAACATTGATTTTGGAAGGAATATAGAAATTATTTACATAAACTTTTAAATCATACAAACTTTGGAATCATAAACTTTAGGAAGGGATATGAACATTACTTACCTCAATCAGGAACCAATGGTTCTAAACTTACTTCTTCTAATCAAAGTTCCAATTTTCTTGAAGCCTATACACAACCAATATTGACAATTAAGACCAAAATTCTATCATAAGAGACTAAGAATGAGTCTAGTTATGAAACAGACTCGTATACCAAAATTTCCCATTCAAAACAACTTTCTATTAAAAAAAAATGTAAAGAAAGACTTTTTTTGGGCTGAAAACCAAATCTGAAAAATAACAAAATTTCATAAAAAAAAAAACAGTAAAAACATGTAATTTTTAAGTAAAAAATCAAAACAATAAATTGCCTAAGCGAAACAATTGTTTGATAAACTTTTTTTGTGTAAAAAGAGACCAAACAAAGCAAGAACATTTCAACTTTTAAAGAAAAATAAAAACTGAAATAAATCTAAAAATATTCTTTAATAAAACTCTTTCAATTAAAACCAAAGACAAAATTTTGATAAAACTTTAGGCCAACAAAAAGTAGGGCAAAAGATTTCAAATTTTTGAATAAGAAAGAAATCCTAACATTAATCAATATCCCAAAACCTTAATCCCAAAACAAAGAATGATTAAACAAAAATAATAAGGGGAAAACAAACTTACAGAATTTTTTTTTGAAGAGGAAAAACTCTTAAGACCCTTCTTCTTTCTTTTCTTTGAGAGAAACTTTGTTTCTAAAAGTTAGGGCTGATAGATGTTTTTATAAGGAAACCCTAATATAAACCCCTACATAAAAAGAATTATTTTAAAAAAAATAACTAAAAAAATATCTCCTATTTTAACTAGAAGATACGATTGAATAAAAAACAAATAAAAATAATATTTTTTTTCCAATCATTACAACGTACAAATTGACTAAGTGATGCTCAAAGCACTAAAACTACTCCCTAGCATGTTGAAGTAACCAAAATGTCTCTTGACGTCATAAATGATACCTTAGTGTCATTTTTCAGTTTGAAAACAACCTAGAAATTGTCTAACTGACATTAAAACACATAACATGCCCTTTAGCACGTAGTAACCAAAATGCTCCTTAGTGTGGCCTAAATGGTTTCCTAAAAAATGTCATTTTCACTATCAAAACAACCTATAAAATGTATAAATGACGTTTAAAGCATCTTACCCACTCCTAAGCACGTCAAAGTAGCTAAAGTGTGCCTTAGTAGCCTAAATGATGCCTTCGAGCCATTTTCACTTTTAATACAACCTAGAAAAAAATGCCTAAATGATGTTGAAAGCACCTAACACGCATTCTAGCATGTCAAAGTAACCAAATGTACTTTAGTGTTGTAAATGGTGCCTAAGTATCATTTTCATTTTCCAAAAAATCTATAAATTATCTTAGTGACGTTTAAAACACCTTAACAATCCTCTAGCATGTTCAAATAACTAAAATATCTGTTAGTGCCATTTTTACTCTCATAACAACTTAGAAAATGTGTAAGTGACGTTCAAAGCACCTAACCAACCCCCTAAAACATCGAAGTAGCCAAAGTATTCATCCATTGTCTAAACGGTGACTTAGTGCCATTTACACTCTCAGAACAACCTAAAAATTGCCCAAGTGGCATTTACAAAGACTAACCCACCCTTTACCATGTCAAAGTAACAACAATGTGCTTCATTGGCCAAAATAGGTCTTTAATTCCATTTTTACTCTTAAAACAACATAGAAAGTGGCTAAGTGATGTTTAAAACACCTATCCTACCCCCCTAACATGTCAAAGTAACTAAATTTCCTTAGTGGCCTAAATGGTGTTTTAGTGCTATTGTCACTCTGAAAAAAACCAAGTTGACTAAAGTGTCTACCATAACTACAAGATAACCAGAGAATCGTACATGAACCGCTAAACCTTACTTGCACAAAATTTTTACTACATAACTCTAGGGTAGCTACAGAACCATACATTAAACATCTAAACCTCACTTGCACAAAAGTTTAACTACTGCAGAACTACAAGATAATAAGACAGCAAATCACATAAGTCTATGTGTTTAAGAAACTAGTATGAACGATTGATAATTTATACGTTTTATGATGATCTCGTCTTCTTTTAAGCTCTCTTGTGTATAACTAACATAGCTTTGGATCTAGACACATCCCATTAAGAAATCTTTTTATTTTACTATTGTTCTTTTTCATCAATTTGCAACATCTTTACATCTTACTTTTGTTCTCTTTCTCTCACTTGTGCATCTAAATGTCGTTGCATCTCTACCTTTCTCTGTAGATCTTTTGCTTGTACTGCAACTAATACTTTTTTTAATTTCCCTTGTCGTTGCAATGAGGAGCCCACACTTGAAGATCAAACTATTTTCTGTGACTTTGGCTTCAGACTCCAACCAAGGCCTTTAACATGGCTTGATCGTGAACACAATACCTTTTCACAGATCACTTCATTTATGACTTGTTCGGACGTTTCTTGAGGGGATTTTCTCTCATTTCTAACATTTAATCCTGCATTTATAGTTGAAATGAATGTATAACACTCCATGAATGGCCTATCTAAGTAAATTTGGAGAAATTGTACTTACATATCTTGATTTCGCTTCCTCATTCACCAACCTTTGTCTTTTGAAAACTTAGTTTGTTGGAACAATTCTACTTGTCCAATTTCAATGCCCTCTTTCACTTTTTGTAAGTAAATTTGCAAATTGTAAATATTAAATAAGCAAAAGTATAAACAAAACATGTTATATTCCTTTACCCATTCTTGTTGGATGCAAATGAATGCTTTCGACCCAGCTTGATGATTAAAAGAGGACTTTGTCCAATTCTTCTTATTCATCTCAGTAATTTTTTAAGAAAATGAATAGACTAGTTGTACACTAGTTATGAATTATGTAAAGCTTTAAATGAAAAAAAAGTACGAACTTATCTTCCACTTTCACCACCCAGTTCTTAGGCGGTTGTGATCAGAAGAAACCACTGGCGCACCTGCTCACGATTACACATAGTCGAGTGAAACCCTCTGGGAGTATGTGTCACGGTTCAATGGCGAGGTACTCCAAATGAAGGCTACACTGACAGAGCAGCACTCACACCCATTGTAGCTGGATTGAAGGATGAGAACTTTTTGTGGTCTTTGGGCAAAAGGGCACTGAGCACTAACGTCGAGCTTCTCACGAGAGCACAAACATACATGACTGCTGGGGAGCTACTACATTCAAGGAGAGTACCTGATGATAAGAACGACTGATCTGACCAGTTTAAAGGTAATAACAAAAATGAATATGACCAATATGATATGAAAAAGCGCAAGACTGAGGAACGACCAGAATGTTAAGCTGAACAGGGTCTTCCCCCAAGCAGATTCAACCAATATACGCCCACCATTGTCCCAGTTGAGCAGATTTTGATGGAAGTTCGAGATAAATATCTTTTGAGCTGGCCGACGAGAATGAAAGCTAAGCCACATCGACGAAATAAAGATAAATATTGATTTTTTCACAGAGGTCATGGTCATGGAACTTCTGACTGTTTTGACTTGAAAGAAGACATTGGGTACTGATTCAGCGAAGACAACTCACAGAATACGTAGGAGAGGGCAGTGGCTGAGAAAAGAGCCTAGATAACAATGATAAGTCTCTTCATCCACATGAGATTAGATAGATCTTTGACAGCTTAGTGTGAAAAACCAGGAAGAGAAACTTAAACAACCAGTGTTCTTACAACAAGGGAGCTGGTTAGGTCAGTATAAGGAAGGCTGAGCTATTCTTGATACAAACTTTAGTAGCTGAATTTTCTTTTCATGTAATTCCCAAATTTTAAATAAGTAATAAATAAGTCTTTTGTTTTAAGCACTGCACTCAAACATATTTTCAAACAGAGTTGTGGTTAATAGTGCAATATAAGCGTTAAGTTTAAGTCAAGTGGTGAACTTGAACAAATCGATGAGGCGAAGTTATGCTGAGTCGAGCCAAGAGACTTAGGCTACAAAGGCTCGACTAGAGAACTTGGCCTAGTGAAGATCGACTAAAAGTCAGACCAAATCGACCACCTTTTGAAGAAATGAACCCTTTGACTACGAATTGGGGGCTCACCCATGGTTAAAACTGTAATAAGAATAGCATCCATGGCAAGCTCCCACCTTAGAGTGGGGTCTCATGCACAAACCAAAATTTTTTCTCCATTTAGTTTCTACTCCCGAATGGGGTACGAGAAAATGAACCAAACCCATGGTAGCCCAAAAAAGTCACGAACCCCACCGGGAGTGGGGACTACTGTTATGGGTACAAAAAATGAGTTGTGGGAAACTCAGATTGAGCCCCAAATCGATCTCTTTGGACCGACAAGCTTGGCCCAATAGGTCTAGCAGTGGTCGGCCAATGCAACCACTAAGCTGATCGCCAGACATAACACCAGGCTCACGGTCGAGCTGAGCCCAGGCCTAGTAGGCAGCTCATGACCAAGTTTTGCTGAGGCCAAGCAGGTGGGCTCACTACCGAGCACTGCCGAGGCACAATAGGTAGGCTCATGGTCGAGCCGAGCCCAGTCCCAACAGGCCAGCTCACGGTTGAGCCTACCATCAAGCCAGCTGTGGTCGGCTCCAAGCCGAGCCAAAGACCAAATGTGGTCTTTGTGGTTTAAGCTACCTCGATCGTAACACTCGTGATCATAACGAAGGCAAGATCTATAATGCGCTACAACGATCATGGTTTGATTGCACAACCATCAAATTTATAGTTACACATGGGCGGTAGTTACAAATCGTTATCATTGCCCAACATAACTATAAATGAGGTGTGAGGATATGAAAAGGTAAGCAATTCTAACCAATCTCACTTGTGCTAAGTTTCTTCTAAAACCCAAGCTGACTTGAGCGTCGGAGTATTGGTGGCTTAGCACCACACCGGTACACAATGTACTTGTTTCATAGGTGTTGATTGCCCACTGCTCATCTACTCATCTGCTTGGCTCACTGTTCGCTGCTCATCTGCATGGCTCATTGCTAACTACTCATCTGCTTGGCTCACTGCTCACTCATTCGTCCCAGTTAAACAAATTTACTGTTGAGCCAGATTTTGGCATCAACAGATGTATTCGTGAAATAACCACTGACAGTACTCTTGCAGATAGAAATACAATTCAAAGGGAATTCAATTCATGAATCATTTCAATCTTCGCTTGACCTGCAATATTAGTTGAGTTAATAACATCATTAATTATTTTCATTACGAGGAAATAAGCATATACACCCTTTTTAACTATAATTTAAACCAACTTTTCATTCTACGACAATGCACAATACTACACTAAAATCACAATTGGTCCCTCTTTTATCACATTAAAGCCTATATACCACTTTTTAGTTTTACACATTCAAATATTCTATTCAAATTTTTCCCTACCACTTGGATTGCCAAAAACAACAACGAGGTCTTCTCTCTCCTCTTAATGAGCAACCTTTGTGTGATCATGATAGCCCTCAAGTCCATCGAGTCAAACTCCATCGAGTCAAACCAAGGTCAAGACAAGATTTTTAGAATAGTTAAAGATGCATTCAAGGGCAAGAAAGTTCAAAGAAAGAGGAATTCATAAATAAAAAATTTTCAAGAAAAATCTCCATCATTGCCTAGGCTCTCAAAACAGTGCCCTATTGCCTGCACCTTGATCGTTCATTCCAAAACCCACGCACACAAGGTTTCATACGGGCCCTTGCCTTCCTCGCGCACCTTCGCCCGCATGCCTTCATTCGCGTGCCCTAGATCGTCTCCACACCCATGCCTACGTGCCCAAGCCAATGAGTGCACTTCTACAGCCTGCCACACATGATCAATCCAGTTATGGAAATAATTTCCTTGTTTGGTTTCTTTTTATTTTTGAAATACTTCTGCAAACTCTAGGATTTTATTCTCCATAGTTTCAGAATAAAAATCCTTGGGATACTGTTTTATCTTCTTTGAAATTCTTGTAGAAGCTCTAGATATTATTTCCGAGAATGAAATCCCTTAGATTTTATTTTATTTTCTAAGTTAGGAAAAAAATAGTTATTTTATCTTGTTTTAAGATTTTATTTGAATTGATATTGTTTTATCTTATTAGATTTTATTTTGCATGCAAATTATGCATAATTTCTTTAAAAAAATTCTTCTCTAAGTTTCTAATCTTTACCTACAATAAATGTCAAGTTTCTTATTCTTTACAATTAAGTTTTGATCAATAAAATTTTAAGTTCCTTTAGAAAAGACTTGTCAATTTGCTCAAACAATTAACTCCCTCCCCCTTCCCCTGCAGAAAAAAAATTATCTTCTCTTATGGGTTGTTGTCTTTACAGATATGCATTAGATATGCTTCAGCAATGAAGAATAATATTGAAAATGAAGACAATGAATGCTCAAGTATAAGCAATCGAACAAGTAATAAAGAGGAAGTATTTCGAGATTTCGTCTCCATAGGGATTGTTCATGTGGAAGTCTCACTGCTATGGATTTTATCAGTTAACATATGCTGAGCGAAAGAAGAAAGGTGGGAGGGGAGAAAATCACTTTGAATGGGTTGTTAAAAGAAGATATAGCAAGAATTCTAATTAACAGACTATCGCGATGTAAAACTGGGTAGTTGGTGTTGATTCATGTAACTATGCGTCACAACGCTATAGCGTTATCTGGGATGAGCTACCCTATTTTGTAGACAGGTCGCTCTGCATGTTCACTCCGTCGAGCATAATATGCTAATAAATGAAGCCTAGTTATGTCTAACTTGACGCCTCAAGACCTTTCCACCCACCTATTGCCTTATAGATTCCTCATTATGTCTAATGTATCGACGATGTGAGGTTAAATCACATCTTCTATATCCCCCCTTATGATTTCGACTAATACTTTACCTGTCAGCAAGAGCATTAGCTATCTAAAGCTACAGGAGGCCAACTGGGTAGCTTACGACTATAGTATTTCAAAAAGAAAGGAACAAAAGTACAGCAAACTCCATTTCACAGATTCAGCTATAGCAAAGTTCGACACAATTCATTCATCACCAACTACCCAAAAAGGGATTTAACTACTATCCATCTCAAAATAGAATAGCCAATACACAAACGATTCTAACTCCATGCGAATTAAACACAAGAAATGAATTCAACAAAATAAAATGTTGTAGTAAAACTTCATCCAACACAGTAGAAGAACAAAATACGTAAAGACTATATAAGCGAGGGGTTGTGCTGAGGGGCAGTTCGGCAGCAAAAATCAAGGAGAAGAACTCTTCTTCCACTACCCTCCCTTGCCTATCAGTTTTCCATTTTTTTTCCTTACGCGTTGCCTCTATTTCTGTGCTAATTGTTGCCCTAAAATAGCGCGCCTGAGGAATGACCATCATGTCCCCCAACATTCTGGAACGTGTGAAGATGTCATGTTGCTCTCCCTTTCTAGAAAGCTACATGTGTTTTGTAGACAGTGTTCATAAACTCTAATTTCTGGGAGTGTTTTCTTGTCGCGATGCTGTAGCAATCTCTACGCGAAATGCTACCATGCTATTTTTGCAAATTGGCTTAATCCCATGATGTTGTGTTACTTTGTTGTCTTCTCTTGCTTAGAACATGCCCATCTATCACCTACAAGTCAGTAGTTACATTAAATAAGCCTACAGAGCATTGGAGCACCTTAATGTGAATACTTTTTATAGCATGATTTTAGTCAAATACCCAATATTAGAGGTATAATAACCCTCTTTTGAAAAGTTATCACACCCCTAAGCTTGGATATTTGCTTGTCCTCAAGCAAATCATGAAGATATCAACCAGTCCCCAAATTTCACAACCCTAGCTTACATGTCATTCGAGTTTTCAAGGGCATTATTTCTCGGCATTCTCCACTTCCTCGCTGCCCCACTCCCTACCCACATCAGTGACTTACATCCAGCTAGCCATCTTTAAGACTTTTAACTAAATCTTGAGCTGCACTCGTTTCTCTCTTTTTCCTATTCTGAGGCTGTGGCTTCCATCTCCTTCCACAATGTTCTATCACTTGCTTGTAGAAACTCAAGACGTTTACACTTAAGGGCGAAAACTGTCCTTTGTTATAAATGCTATAACATTGGGTGGACTTTCCTTTCTTTCTTCCTTTTTTTTTTTTACATAGATGAAAAGGATACTTTGTCACCTTCGTTTTGGCTTATCCCCACTTCCTAGGCACTGAATATACAACTACGAGCAACCAATTAAGAAGAGTCAGGTGTATCACCTTCGTTCTGGCTTATCCCCCCTTCCTAGGTGCTAGATATCCAACTACGAGCAATACACAAAACTCTTTTCCTTTCCTCTTTTTATTTTTTTTTATTTTTTTTACAGGAACAAGAAGCTCACATGCTTTACAAAAATGATTATAGAATGCACGATAGTCATACTTCTACATAGGCACACTACCGCCAAGCTTGAATTTGACAATGTCCTCATTGTTCACTAAACTGACTAGCTAGTGAAAGGGATAGGCAGATCATGTGAGATAGTAATGAGAAATTGCAAACAGTTGGAGAAAATTGTGAGGTGGGTCTGTTGGCTAAGCCTCTTTCAAAGAAAAACAAGGAAAGTTATACAGCTTAGGTTAGTTGGGCACATATAAATAATGCTAGTTAGCTATAAGCTCTAAAAAGCGATTAGATGTGGGTGTTTTTAAGGATGCGAAGAGTGATTATCATCATTGATAGCCCTCTAAATCCCAAAAACTGGACTAGGGCAAACAAAACTGGGGAACCGTAATGCGAATATAATCCAGATGTTAAGTAGAGAAATCAAGCGAACAAAATTCATTCATCACAAGTGACAATACAAGAATTTAAAAATAGCAAAGATGCAAACAAGAATTTTCAGTAGTAAATTGAGGTAGTGGGGGAGGGTGCTTCCCTTATCAGTCGTGCTGTGACGAGGCATCGTTCTCTGAGGGTGGCTCCTTGGATATAAATGTTGGCAATGGTGGTAAGCGAGCATTTTGCAGCCGAAATGTGTTGTGCCACAGTCGATCGTGCCTACGAATATACCAGACTAAACGCTTTTGGCGCTTGGCGATTTGATTCATTTTGGCAACATGAGGCTCTAGCAAGGTTGACACTACGTCAGCACAAAGTTCAGGATACTTACTGAAGTCTGTAGTGGCATCGATATCATGACCAGTAGACGCAAGCCTTTCTTTTGCTGGTGCATGGGCATCAACTCCCTGCTATATGCACAATATAGTTTGCCAGTCGATGTCGACTGTTTTTGATAAGGTGTCATCTGCATCCTCTAGAGGGACTCCAGCTTGTAGGCACAATTTAGAAATGAGTCGTGGGAAGAAGAGTTTACTTGCCCTTTTTTTGTGCAGTTGCAATCTCTACTTCGATTAATTGCCCAATGTTGACTTCAATCCCTCGAAGTATAGCGTAAGTCAACATGACAAGCTCTTTGAAGATAGTGGAGTCTTGCGTTGTTAGAAGGATGCGATTTTTGATGAATTAAAGCCAAAATGCTACAACATAGATGGGACTAAAGAGTACACTCCCAACTTCGAGATCTGCCATTCTCTTGTGTCATTCCTGACAGCCAATAGAGCTTCCTCCAATTCTTGCTCATTTGGCACACAACATAATTGGTTTCCTCGCAGATTATCTGAAGGGGTGAAACCATAAAAGGCATTAATCTTGACAGAAGTAAATTTTACCTTTTTACCTCGCACTGAAACTCGAGTCGTCCTTATATCGTGATGTTGGCATAAAGCTCCCGAACTAGCTTGGGGAAACCGAGCTGTGGCTTCTCACAGAAATGCTCCCAGCTATTGATTTTGATTATGTCTCCGATGTACTGTGGGATGTCAAAAGCTGCATGCAATATACCATTCTCAGCTAAAAATCGCTTGGTCTTCATATCCTTAGCTTTTTTTGCGGCCACATGACTAATATATCGTCAAAATGCTTCTTGGCCGACTCCCACTTGATCAATTCCTTTCTGTACTGCACAATCCTTGGTCATCTTTTCTGTTTTCTTAAAGCGCTTACCTTTTAGCGCTGCAATTGGTTCGTTGTCCATGTCAGGTTCTGTGGAGGTTACAGCAGCATTGACGCCTGGTGTCGCATTTTGGCTTTTTCTTCTTTTTTCTTTGTTTGTTAGTGGTGCTACCTGGAAGGTTTTCAGTGAGTGGTTTTGAAGGTGAGGCAGGGTTTGGTTCATCCTCACGATTGCCTTCTTCAGCTTCTATTGGGGACTTGTTGCGCACCGCTTCTTGTTGCTCGTTGTCCTGCTCATAGAAGGTATCATCATACCAGTCGTAAATCGGCTCGCTGGATGTAGCTTGTTGAGCAGTGTCGATGTCTCTGTCATCTAGGTTTACCTCTACAGTTTGACTCTCACTATCCGCCTTCTCAGCTTCTTACTACTGCCTTCCTCTGGGGCCGTTGCAATATTCTCTGTAGCTTGCTCAAGTATGTCTTCAGGGACCATTGCAGGGGTTTTCAATGGTGATTCTTCCTGAACATTCGTCTGAGGGGTAGACGTCCTCCTACTGCTCTGCAGTTTCATCGGCTGAATGTGGAGTTAGCGATTGGGGTGGTTTTCTAACCCCTTTCTTGACTCGTCACTTTTTTGGTGACGGTCCCTCTACTGCCATTTGCCCCTTGTAGCGATTTGCGGTCACCTTCCGCTTCTTTTTCCTTTCAGGCTGGGCTGATGGTGGAGGCACGATTCGCTTCTCAGGGGATTCTACCACCAGATACATGACTTTCAGGGGTGTAGGATCGGTGGTGATACATTACTTCTCTCGGGCTGTTTGTTGCTCGTCATTGGAGGAGGACTCTAAGTGCATAGGATTAAAGGCGCTGGTGGTATGATAAATTCGTCCAGATGATCAGATTTTTCGATTCCCTTCCCCTCACGTGGACACCATTTTGATTTTAGCAAGGAGAGCTTCTTGGAATGGAAGATGATGGAGAAGTGCACGATAGCTGGAGGGTGATGCCGACACACACAGGGGTTTCACTACATAAATAGGGGCCAAATTTTTTTTTTTTACCGTTGAGGATTAATGGCCACCCAACTTTTCAAAATTTTGTGTTGTGCAACGTCTCCCTCCTGCCCTTCTTCCACGCATCTTCAATGCGCAGCCAGCTGTCCTTACGTTAACTCGATTAGAAATATTTTGTGTTACCCTTCCCCTAGAAATTAATTTTGTCCCTTTGTAATGGATGCTCCACTTACAAAATTCTTGCGAGGAAATGCTAAAATGAATAAGCAAAATGGAAATTAGTCAAGGAAAACGCAAGAAAACAACAATAGAAAGAAACGTTATTCAAGAAAGAAACGAAATTGGGCCACTCGATAATAAAAATTTTCTGTGTAACTAAGTGGCCACAGGCTTCTGCCTGTCTACTCCTAAAGTTCAATGGTGGTTTTGTCCCAAAGGAACTTTCCACCATAGTATGGCTTGACATGCTGACTGTTGACAGTGAATTCCTCACTTGTTTTCTCATCTAGCAGCTGCATTGCTCTATAAGGGAATAGCTTCTTAAGCACAAAGGATTGAGACAATCTAGATTTTAATTTGCCTGGGAATAACTTCAATCTGGAGTTAAATAAAAGTACTAACTGCCCTTCTGTAAAATTATGTGGCCGCAACTGCTTATCATGCCATTTCTTCATCTTCTCCTTATAGATCTTAGCATTCTCGTAGCATTCATTTCGCATTTCATCCATCTCATGTAATTGAAGCATCCTCGTTTGACCAGCTATATCCATCGTCATGTTAATCTTCTTTAATGCCCATAGTGCTTTGTGTTCTAGTTAAACTGGCAAATGGCATTCTTTTATGAACACAAGCTTATATGGGGATAGTTGTAGTGGTGTTTTAAAAGTGGTGCGATACTCCGACAAAGCCTTGTCTAGTTGCGTGGACCAGTTGTTCCTGTTCATATTCACTATTTTTTCTAGCCTCATCTAGAATTGTTCCTGTTCATATTCACTGTTTTTATCCATGAAAACTTCTACTGTCTCCTCTATTAAATCAGAAAAAATCGCCATCATGCACCTTTGGAATGTTGTTGGCGCATTACACAATTCGAATGGCATCCTTCTGAACGCGAATGTTCTGTAAGGGGATGTAAATGTCATTTTTTCTTGGTCCTCAGGATCAATTGCTATTTGGTTATATCCTGAATAACCATCTGAGAAACAATAATATTGTTGTCCAGCTAAACGATCCAACATTTGGTCAACGAATGACAGGGGAAATGGTCTTTTTTTGGTCGCTTTGTTGAGTTTTTGATAGTCCATACACACTCTCCATCTTGTAACAGTGCGTGTAGGGATAATTTCATTTTTCTCATTAGTCACCACTGTCATCCCTCCTTTCTTTGGTATGCATTGAACTGGACTGACCCATTCACTATCGATATCGGGTATATTATTCCTGCATTCAGCCACTTTATGATTTCTTTCTTGACTACCTCCTTCATGATAAGGTTTAGACAACACTAGGCTTCCACACATTTCTTAACATCTTCGTCCAACCTTATTTTGTGCATGCAAATTGCTGAACTGATCCCTGGAATATCTGCCAGTGTCCAACCTATTGCTCTGCGATGCTGCCGCAAAATTTGCAGCAATGATAGTTCATGTTCAGAGGTTAATGTTGAAGAGATGATAACAAGCATCTTTTGATCTTCATCCAGATAAACATATTTGAGAGTAGAGGGTAAGGGTTTCTTTTCCAATGTTGGGGGCTCTATTAATGAAGATTTTATGGGTTTGTCCCTCCTTTCTGTCAAATCAATTGATTCACCTACCCAATTGCATGACTGTTCTTCCAGTGATGCTGTCGCAAACACACTGCATATCTATTGCACGTCTGAGTTATAGTCTAGTTCCCTGTTGATTTCACTATCTTCTTCATCATTCACACCCAACTCCTGCAACATGGAGCATTCATCAGTATTTTTTGGGTATTTGAGAGCATCGAACACATTAAACGTGACTTGTTGATCATTCATTCGCATAGTCAGAATACCCTTTTGTACATCGATTAAGGTCCTACCTGTTGCTAAAAATGGTCGCCCCAAGATAATAGGAATGTATCTATGAGCTTCATAATCCAATATGATAAAATTAGCTGGGAAAATAAACGAATCTACCTTGACCAAAACATTCTCTATTTTCCCTTCTGGATGCGTTATTGAGCGATCAGCGAGTTGTAGTGTGACTGTTATGGGTCGAGCCTCACCTATTCCCAATGTCTTAAAGATTGAGAAGGGCATCAAATTGATGCTGGCTCACAGGTCGCATAATGCCTTGCCCACAAACTGCCCTCCAATTGAGCATGGGATGGCAAAACTCCCTGGATCCTTCATTTTCTTAGGAATCTTGCTGGATAGAATGGTGTTGCATTCATATGTCAAAGCTACTATCTCAAATTCGCCTAATCTTCTCTTTTTCGTTAGTATGTCCTTCAGAAACTTGACATAACTGGGCATCTGTTCTAGGGCCTCTACTAACAGAATATTTATGTGCAATTGCTTTAATACATCTAGAAATTTCCTAAATTGGAGCTCATCATTTCTTTTTCTCAATCTTTAGGGAAATGGTGGCGGTGGTAATGCGGTTACCTCTTTCACTTTTCGGGTTGTTGCATTTTTGACGTTTTAATCCTCTGCTATTTCAGGTTTTTGTTCCGAGGGTAACTCAACCACCTTCTGCTGCTCTTTATCTTCCGAATCTCTACTTGATTGTTTTACTCTTTGTGCTACGACCTCCTCTCCTGCTAGTTCTTTACCACTGTGTAATATTATGGCTTTAAATTGCTCTTTGCTAGTGGTCTTTGGTGTTTTTGTATTACTAGGCAGTGTACCTAATGGTCTGTTACGAAACTCTATAGCCAATTGCCCTACCTACACCACTAAATTCTTCAATGTTGTCACCTTAATCTGCATGAGTGCATCGTTCCTTGTGATATATTCTTTCATAAAACTCTCCAAGCTACTAGATGGCTGAGCTTGCTGCGGTGGTCTTGGTGCTACACTGTTCTGCGGAAGAGAAGTATTCATAAATCTAGGAGGAACTTGAGGTCACATAGTTGGCGCATTGCTGCTACTAGCTTGCTAGCCTCCCCAAGAAAAATTCGGATGCTAACTTCATCTAGCATTATAGGTCTTCAAATATGGGTTATTTCTTCCTGAGTTATTATATCCAATGTAGGATACTGTTATTGGGTTTGACGGGCAATCTTTGAACAAATGATTCACTCCACAGAACACATAGCTAATTTCTAGTGAACTCTGAACTGCCTTAACTGGTTGATTTGGGTTTAAATTCATTATTTTCAACATATTTACCATTGAAGCCACCTGTGCACTGAGTGTTGTTATGACATCTATTTCTAACTTCCCTCCGATGTTCTTTCGTTGGCTGAGTTTTCGTTCATTCGACCATTGAGAATTATTACTCGAAATCTCTCTTAAATGTCAAAAGCGTCATTATAAGTTTTCTGCAGTAGTGCTCCATTAGTTGAGTAAACTATGGTGCAGGCAATTCTTTAACACCATTTTGTATCTTTCCCACGCTTCATCTACAGACTCATTCTATAATTGATAGAACATTACTATGTCACTGCGCAGCACCGCATTCTTTGTTGGTGGGAAGTATTTCAACAAAAATTTCTCAATGAGATTAGTCCAGCTAGTGATTGATCCTGAGGGAAGAGATTTTAGCACGATCTTTGCGCTATCCCTTAATGAGTACTGTTAACTCTTAGAATAAGAGTTAAGTGTATGTCATCCAAGAGCATAATTGAGTCATAATTACCCTTTTTGATGTTCCTTTGAGCATAATTGTGTAATCTATTACCTATGTGCACATATGAGTTGTGAAG
>JAOANK020064328.1:0-19565 GCA_026257165.2 Telfairia occidentalis
TATACATTATACTATATATATTTCCTCAAAATAATTTGAACAATTCAAACTATTCCCAAAATATTATTTCTTGCATAATCCATAACGAGCTAGCAAGTTGACCTTAAAGACCTATTAGTTTGAAGCTCTAATGATACGAGATTAATTAATTAAACTCTTTAATTAATTTAATCAACATTCATTAATTGTCGGACACTGCACTAAAGACTGACAGCTACACTCTTCGCACTGTAGATATATTTCTATGTCCATGGATTTAATCAATCAACAGTAAGTCGACCCTTCACAATTGCTTGTAATCACAACTGAGTCAAATTACCGTTTTATCCCTGTGCTACCTCTAACTTCTTAAGCACCATCGATACCTCTAATGAACAATTAGTCATAGGTCAACAATGAGCTAGATCTCTCTCTGGACAGTGAGAGGGTGAGATGCCTCATTGTTCAAGCCCTGGTATCAGCTCTAAAGGGAGCAATTCAAAATGTGTGAATTCCAATCTTGTACAGTTGAGTTCCCAGCTCCTTGCTCAGACAAATCCTCAAAAAGGTAGGCTTATTGAGTCGACGTATCTGGCCACTCTCACCCATACTAATCAAAGGATTGCCTTTACAGGCATGAGTTCACAACTGACTCAGGATTAAGGTCGAGTCACCTATGATCATCCTAGTGAAGTGTAAGTCTCTTTCAACAATGATGTTATAGTGAGAGACAAATTACTTTGCAGTCTGGTCGTATACATATCTCACATATATAGGATACCTCCACTCACATGTCTCCACATGAACGTGTAGGATCGCAATGTTTGCAACACTTTACAACACTTGTAACAATCACAAAGTGGGTCGTATTCGTAATGTCATTAGGATAAAGCACCCAACCTTATCCATATACTACAGACCATTTAGGTTATTCCTTAGACACGATCCATCTGTATGTCTCCACATACATGTTTAAGCTTTCATAAAATAACCTTGGATGTTAGTTTATTGGATTGAGTTTATGCACACTCAATGTCAAATAAAATAACTCTTATTTTATTAAATGAATAATTTGAGTACTAAAAGAAATTAAAAATTACAAGACCGCGAGGTTTAGGGCATCAACCCCAACACACACTTCTTACCCTTGGAGGTCTTGCCTTGCCTGTCCAACGAGGGCTTTCCTCTTCTTTATGGAAGGGCCTCCGATTGGTCCTAAAAAAAAAAAGTAAAGATCTCAGTGAGTCGTACCACTTTGCTGAGGTGACCTTATCTGCTCGCGTTGGGGGCCATGATTAGCTCTGTTGTTTTGTCTTGGGGGTTACCACCGCCTTGGTGGCTATTGCAAAATTCTACGAGATACTCTATTTAAATTAAGGACTCAATTTGATATTTTAGGTCTCGACACTTGATCACATCTTTGCGTGTCCTCAAGTGTCTAGTGTCAAATTTTAAAAGTGAATTGAGGATCGAGTATCATCCTCTAGATTAGGTTTCTAATTTGATTAAGTACCGTAGTTACTCACACCTTATTCATCAAGGTAACCAAACTAAAAGGAAAAATTAATTTAAACTACTCCTACTCCTAATTAGTTGGAGATAACACTTGGAGAGAGTGTCTTAGAAACATGATTTGATGCTTTGGACAATGCATGTGATTAATTGAACAACCTAATTCTATTATGCAACAACCATAAGCTAAGAAGAACCCATCACCAATAACTTCTTCTCGCGAACTAAGTTAATTTTCTCACTAAATCTAGGATCACCTTTGAAAACTCTCCAAAAGAGGGTTATTATGGCTCTAAATTGAGAAGAATTATGTGTATCTAGCCAACTTAGTTAAGAAAAGCATGATTTTAAGCTCTAGATGTACTACTGCTGTCAATTGATAATCCTAAATAATGGTTTGCTGAATTTTTTAATTGTTATTGATTTTTAGGTTCGAATTTGTGACAGTTGGAAGAAGGCGAGCTATCTGGAATGAACGTGTGAAAAACGATACCATGCGATAGCATTCATGCCAGCATAATGCTTTAGCAAGATGACAAACATAATATTCTCCAAAGCTTTTCAGTGTATGGATTACCTCATCCATAATGCGCGTGTAATGTCTAAATGATGCGCGATTTCATATCTCTTTACACGTGGGATTTCAACAGAGGAATTCTAACCACCTGAGGAGAAACCCAACTGAGAATCAGTTTCAGACACCTCCTAGCCCTTTCTGCAGCTAGTTTAATCTTCACATTTGTCTTTATCTTTACTTTTGTTGTATTTTTATTTCTACTACATTAATGACTGTATTTAGTTTTGTAATGAAGAGTTGCTAAAATACCCTTTGGGAAGTTAATGATGAATTTCCTGTATTGTTAACTCTGATGTGGCTTTATTTTGGTGAATGAGTAGCATTTTTCGTTTCTTTAAACTATGTTAGTGATAAACTATTTTCTCCCCAGTTGGCCACTAGAAGAAAAGTGCTAGCTAATCTTTGTGTTGAAAGACATAGAGTTCGTCGAATTCGTTCAAAGAATACAGTAGAAAAAAGAGTTTTTCTCCCTTTCTGCATATGCACTAGACATAGTGTTGAAGTTGTAAAACCAAGTGAAGTTAGCTGTAAGAATGTTTGAGTATGAGCTTAGACATAAATCAGACTCAACCCAAAGCATAGGTTTCTCGAGAGAGTGACTGTACAGAAATTCCTGGTTTATTGTTAGTGTTCCTTTTTCCTAGAAGAAGTTGTAGCATTGGGTCGCTTTACTTGAATGAACCTTATTAACTACCTTCTTCTAATTCCTGCTATTACTAATTACTTTTTGCATGTATTTACTGCAAAATTGATTCTCTCTCATTTCCCATCTCTTTAAGACAACACTGTAGCACTTTTCCATTATCCTTGCATGGAAGAATCAAAGTAAGCATTCATATTGAGATTGGTTGAGTCATTTGTCCCTATGGATCGATATCTTGGAGTACTTCAATATTACTTGTATGGTTGCTTATACTTGGGTATGTTTTATCTCTACTTTTAGTTATATTTGGCATACAAGCATCATTCTCTTAGGATATATTTGGAGACAACAACCCTCTCGAGAATAATTGCCCACAAATTAGTGTGGTAAAAGTATCATTTTATTAATCACCACCTCCAAAAGATATTATAGTGAACCCTTTCCCTTTCAAGAGATGGATATCTCGCTTGTCATCACGGGTCACCTAGAAAGAATTCTTCTAGAGACAACAATTTATTCTTAAATTAGAAAACCCCCAACTCACTCACTATGATTTTCTAAAGTTATGCATTTGTTGATCTAATCTAAATTTTACTCTCACAAGCTTAAACTTAAATCAATAAATTAGTTTAATCTTTGATTAGAAGACTAAAAAGCATTGAGCACACAAATGCATAAATGTTACAATATAAAATAGTCTATTAAATTAAATCAAACATAAAAACGTCCAAAACACAACATCAATATTCTAAGGTAGAGTTTTGCTACTTAGTATCACCATACAAAACAGAAAAACGTCTAAAAAGTCTACAAATAACTACTAAATTAAAGAGGGAAAAGAAGAACTCTTGAAGACGCGTGCCACACACATTCCCTTCGTGAAGCCTGCAATTCTAAATCTTCGATCTCTCCAGAAGCTCTATGGAATACTCCTCCATCCTCTAAAACCCGAGTAGCTCGGTAGGGACTTTCTTTCTAAATGGCCTCCTATTTTTTGAATGAAAAATCAACTTTTATACCCAAACCCTTAACATCATCGAGATGCTAGCCCACAACATTGAGACACTGGTTCGAGAATTTACAAAAATGTCATTCGAAAAGAGCGTGCATGAAAAATATTTTCACTGAATATCTCATAGTGTTGAGACGTTGGGAGTAGCGTCTTGATGCTACTTCAAAATTCTCACTGCCTACCTTCTTTAACGAAGCATCGAGGTGCTACCCTACTCTAGAAAATGGAGCGCCTCTATTTTCGTAGCATCTCAATGCTACCCTCTTAAGAAAAATACTGCAACACTTCTTCATGTGTTTCCTTTGCTCCAAAGTGCTCCCTTTTGAGTCCATTTATCCCGATTCTTCATCCAAATCATCAATTTCATTCCATTTGCTAGGTTTTTGTAAATTATTGAAATAAAATTGTGAAATTACATAAATGAATCCATAAAACTAGCTAAATGAAGGCCTAAAGATAACATATTTTGTGTGCTATCAAACACCCCCAAACTTAATCTTTTGTTAGTCTCAACCTGAGCAAAATTAAAACACAAGAATAAAAATAAGGGAACTCCTAAAGGCATGCATATGACTCCAATCTTAATGCTTCTAAAAGAAATATTGACACAATCATAGAAACATTCAAGCACATTCTGTCATCGAGAGATTTTAAGGCCAATTCTTTCCATCCTTCGTGTGTGTGTGTGCAAACTTCTCTCGTTCATCCTTATAAGCCTAGGATGTGTTTAAAGAAACTCTCTAGGCTATCCCCCACTTGGTACGATTATTCTGATAGGCATTAACTCATTGTCTAAGTACCTAAGAAAACCTTAAGCTTGTTCTTTTTATTTTTCTTTTGTTTTTCTCTTTTTCTCTTTTTTGTTTTTTTTGTTTTTCTCTTTTTCTTTCCTTTTGGCTGGAAGAAGAACCTCTCAAGATGAGTTGCTTTTGTTTTGGCTTGCCCACATTGGTGATGAAGGGTATCTAACTGCGGGCAACACATCCATCATAGGTGCCAAGGCTTACTCACTTTCCTTCCATGCTTTCAACCAAAGGCAAACAATGGGTGTCATGAATGTCCATGAGTACTCACACATCTAGAAAGGAAGAGTAATCTTCTTCAATTATTTCCTTTTAACAAGATTACTACTACGCAAGCTAGAGAGTCACTTGAACCAATACTATGACCTTTCAGGGTCATCTAAAGAATTAGCTCCTTTAAGAATATTCCAAGCCTTCAGAACTCTAAATAATAGGGCTACGTGCTCAAAAAACAAGGGACTCCAAGAAGGATTTAAAATAACCCAACTAAGAATGATGTTATCCTACTTTCATAATCATATACAACAATTCAATTAGAGCACATCATAAATTCTCCTTATCAACAACATGCATAGAGGGGCTCTACAAGAATTCAGCAACCAACAGTCTCAAATCAGTCAAAATTTTGAAAAGCTCAAACTCATTAAAAATCATTAGAACTCCCTAAAGATCCACACCCAAACTTAGAGCATACATTGTCCTCAATGTATTAATCACTAAGCATGCAAGGATAAAGAGGAGAGGAAAGTGAATAATACTGCCCAGACAGAAGAGATCAAAATTTTCAAACGACATCATGCTGAAAAAGAGAGAGCAACCCAAAAGATCGAGGTACTGCACAAAAGGAACAAAATTTATTGGCACTCAAAACCTACGAAGAAATTAAAGGAAAAGATAATGAAAAACTGATATAAAATTTGGGTGGTCACTCCCAAGTAACTAGCACCTAATCCAACCTCAGGAAAGAAAAATAAAACACACCATTGATTAAAACTTAGCACTTTTCTCCACAATAAAAATCAAACTAAATAATCGTCAATCCCCAGTCACGGCGCCAAAAACTTGATCGCATATTTGCGTGTCTGCAAGTGTATGGTGTCAAATTTTAGTATAGTGAATTGAGTATCGAGTATCGTCCTCAGAATTAAGTTTCTAATTTGATTAAGCACTATAGTTACTTACACCTTATTTTATCTAGGGAACCAAACCAAAAGGGAAAATAAATTTAAACTACTCCTACTCCGACTCCTAATTAGTTGGAGACAACACTTGGAGAGGGTGCCCTAAAAACATGATTTCATGCTTTGGACAACACATTTGATTAATTAAGCAACCTAATTCTATCATGCAACAACCATAAGCTAAGAAGAACCCATCATCAATAACTTCCTCTCGTGAGCTTAGTTAATTTTCTCACTAAATCTAGGATCACTGTCTCGGGAATAATGGCCCTTAAATTAGCATGGTAAAAGTATCCTTCTATTAATCACCACCCCCAAAAGATATTTTTGTGAACCCTATCCCTTTCGAGAGAAGGTTGTACCGCTTGTCATCATGGGTCACCTAGAATTCTTCTAGAGACAACAATTTATTCTTTTATTAGAAAACGCCACTCATGCATGATGATTTCCTAAAGTCATGCATTTGTTGATCTAATCTAAATTTTACTCTCAGGAGTTAAAACTTAAATCAATAAATCAGTTTAATTTTTTATTAGAAGACTAAAAGGCATTGAGCACACGAATACTTAAATAAATTGTTGCAAGATAAAATAGTCTATTAAATTAAATCAAACATAAAAACGTACAAAACACTACATCAATATTCTAAGGGT
This sequence comes from Telfairia occidentalis, assembly GCA_026257165.2. Taxonomy (NCBI): domain Eukaryota; kingdom Viridiplantae; phylum Streptophyta; class Magnoliopsida; order Cucurbitales; family Cucurbitaceae; genus Telfairia; species Telfairia occidentalis. The sequence goes on from JAOANK020064328.1 coordinate 6,361, forward strand.
AAGTTCCGCTAGTCAGTATCACCATACGAAATAGAAACTCGTCTGAAAAGTCTACAAATAACTACTAAATTAAAGAGGAAAAAGAAGAACTCCCAAAGACGCGTGTCACACTCTTTCCCATTGTGAAGCCCACAATCTCGAGCCTTGCATCTCTCCAAAAGCTCTATGGAATACTCCTCCATCCTCTAAAACTCGAGCAACACCATAGGGACTTTTCTCTCTAACTGGCCTCCTCCTTTTCGAATGAAAAATCAACTTTTATACCAAAACCCTCGATAATGCCTCAAAAATATTTTCGTTGAAAATCTCATAGAGTCGAGAAGCTTAAAGTAGCATCTGGACGCTACTTCAAAAATTCTTTACTGCCTGCCTTCTTTGATGTAGAGTCAAGATGCTAGGGTAGCGTCTCAATGCTACCCAATTCCAGAAATTTGAGTGTATCTATTTTTGGAGCATTTCATAGCGTCTCAATGCTACCCTCTTGGGAAAAGCATTGCATTATTTCTTCATGTGTTGTCTTTGCACCAAAGTGCTCCCTTTTGGCTCCATTTATCCAAAATCTTTGTCCAAATCATTAATTTCATTCCATTTGCTCTGTTCCTGTTAATTATACAAATAAACTCGTGAAAGCAAAAAAATTAATCCATAAAACTAGCTAAAAGAAGGCCTAAAGATAACACATTTTGTGTGTTATCAACACTCAAATGTCTCATGGCCATGGTCTTGGTGGAACTGTTGGTATCTGGTCTGATCTCTTTTTTCAACTCATTGATTTATTTTAGTAGGCCAATAGAGGAGCTTACCTTTTTCAATGTTCTCGATTCTAGCTAGTATCGTGTGAGCTAGGATTTTTGTGGGCGTATACCGTTTGAATGAGCTCCTCTTTTTCACAACTTTGCTTGTATGAGCTCGACCCTTGATGTCCTACATCATGTTCGTCCCTTAGGGGCTTTTCTTGTCCAGTTCTATGGCGGCTGTTTGGGTTCCTTTCATTTAAGCGGCCTGGGAAACTATTATTTTCTCTACCATTGTGAACTTCTAAGCCTAATTTAGCATCTCAACAAAACTTGTTGAAGGTTTGTTAGCAAGAGAGAAGGTGAGTGCTTTATCGCGCACCCTCTAGGTGACAACAGTTACAACTACCTCGTCCAAACATTTATCGACCTTCAAGCTTCTCTCTTGAAGCGGGTCACGTATTTCCTAATAGCTTCCTCCTCACCTTGTGTTAGAGTGAGGATGTGTCCCTTCGTCTACACTAATTGTGACTATCTAAGAACTAATCTATGAATAAGACATCTAGATCGATGAAGGAACTGATGGTTCTCTCTCTCAAGCTTCAGTACCAAGTGTGAGCTACTTCCGTCAGGGTTAAGTCGAAGGCTCAACATTTGACTGGGTCTCCATACTCTTGCAACTCCATCCACTAGTTGAAGTTTTCAACATGCTTGATGGGGTCCATGATTCGTCATACTTGTTGATTACAGGGTCTTCATCTTTGTCAGGAGGTTAGTTTTAATTACCTTCACTATGAAAGGGCTATTTTCTAAACTTTAAAGGCTCTTGAGCAGGGTTGGTTGCATTAGCGGTGACCCCTTGCCCTTCTTTGGCTAGCTCGGTGCATAACTTCTTGTTTAGTTCTTCTTTCTTGCTATAAAAATAAGATTAATGCTCAATATTCTTCAAAAATATATGAAAGAAGACTGAATCACACTCAAGTATAAACAATCATGCAAGAAGTAATGGAAATATTCTAGAGTATCGATCCACAAGGAAATTGCTAATGCTATGTTGTGTTGGTGTTAGTTAATAGAGAATGAGAGCAGTATACTGCCTAAAGAATTGGTGGTTGGAAGGAAAACATTGGGTGTTTGTATTGAATATAAGAATAGTAAGTAAACATAGGCAGTAAAAGAAAGGGATAGGAGGTGGGCACAACAATATAATGAGGGTAAAGATAACAAAAAGTAAAACGGGTAGCTATATGAATCCTCTCTTCACGAAGCGATACTATGATGGAGCATCTTGGGAGCACTTGAAATAGTGTTATTTTAGGACCCTTATCTAGTTAGTTTTGTGGTTTTAATGTGAGCTTTGATGCTATTATTTATTGATTTTTGTAAGAACCGAGCAATTGAAGTAAGTTTGGAGTAAAGAAGATGAAAATGAAGTGAAAAAGTTCTCTTTGGAGCTTAAGGTTGAAAATTTTGATTAAGGCATGGAAAAGAGGATAAAAAAGAGCAAAAACTTGAGGAAGCTACCCCACAACTTGTTTTTAAAAATGAAAATCGGGATGCTCAATTTTCTAAATTTTAGAAATCTTCAAGAAACTTCATATTAACCTTCAAGTTACTGATGCTCTTGAATAGATGCCAAATTATATGAAATTTTTGAAATACATAATCTAATCGAAAAAAGAAATTTGAGTAGTATGAGACAATGGATCTGACTGAAGAGTGCACTGTGATATTACAAAGGAAACTACCCGACAAACTGAAGGATCGAGGGAGTTTTACTATTCCTTGTACCATCGATATTTTATCTGTAAATCATGCTTTGTGTGATTTAGGTGCACAATTAACTTATTGCCTTTGTCGGTTTACAGGAAGCTGAATTTGGGTGAGGTGCAGCTTTGCGGCTAGCAGTTCATTCTATCACATACCCCCGAGGTATAGTAGAGGACGTTTTAGTTAAAATTGATAAATTTATCTTTCCTACAGACTTTGTGGTGTTGGACAGGAAAGAAGATGTTGAGGTGCCCATCATTTTAGGAAGACCATTTCTAACCATTGGAAGGGCCTTAATTAATGTGCAACAATGTAAATTGACTTTGAGGGTGAATGACGAAGAGGTAAAATTCGATATTTATAGAGCTATGAAGCAACTTGTTGAGGTGAAAACTTGTCATAGAGTAGATGTTATTGATAAATCTGTTGTTGGGCTGAAATATTCTATGATCTCTATTGTTGATGAGGAGAAAAGTATGTCGAAACTTTTTGTGATAATCTACACATGATACATGATGAAAGTAGGCTTGGTCTTGATACTTTAGATCATATTTCTGATGGCCATGTTAAGAATGACTCTTTGCCTGTATTACATATTGATGATTCTAAGAATGTTGAACCATACCTGATATTAAAGTGAAACCATTACTTTCACATTTATGATATGCCTTCTTTGATTCTTTTACTCTCCCTGTGATTATTCCTGTTGACTTGAGTAGAGTAAAAGAAGAAATCTTATTGAAAGTGTTGCATAGGGTGAAAAGTGAATGTGGGAAACAAGCAAGGTTGATGGAGGACATGTTTCTTGAAAGAACCTACTTGAGTTGGTATCTCATCTAGCTTGAGACATTAAATTAAGCACTTCTTGGGAGACAACCCAAGTTTATTCCTTTCATGTGTTGTTTGATTTTGTTAGTTGTTTTTTGTGTGCTGTGATCTCATTTTTTTTCCCTCTATATGCTGTATCATTTAGAAGCCCAATTTAGATCGTACTAGTCCACATGCCTGTCGATTTCGTGGACTACCTCACTCTCTAGACTAATCACTACAAGAAATGTAGTTTTTAGTGACAAAAATATGTGACAGCAAAAATTTTGTCGCTAAGTTGTAATGAAATCTAAAAATCTCATTTTTTGCAACGAATTTTGCTCACGTCACTAAGTTTGCAACGAAAAAGTAATAACGTCATTAACTTTGCAACAAACAATACTAACATCGCATTTATATGTGACAAAAATACATACACGTCGCCATTAGGATAGCTTCGAAAAAATAAATTGTCACATAGCTTCAAAATGATGTCGTTTCTTTAACATTTTAATCCCAGTAGTCAAATGACATTCTTCTTCATGCGAAAAGTTTCATTTTACATCGCGTGTTGCGATGAAAATACTTTTCATCGCATATCTCGCGATAGAAAGCATTCTTCTTCTTCCCCTTTCTTATTTTGGATTTTGAAACTCTCGACTGCTCTCGTCATTGCAATCCATTCTTTCCATTGCTGTTGCCATTCTCGCTGGAGTTTGGAGGGTTTTTGTCACTGAGGTAAGGTTCTTCAATTATATGGTATTATTTTGGCATTGTTAGGGTTAATTTGACATAGATTTTTTGCTGAGTTTATTTTTTCCTCTCTATGGAGGTTCTTGCCGTCGTGTTCACCATTCTTGCTGGAGGTTGGAAGAGTTTTGCCGCTGAGTTAATTTTTTTAATTTTTGATCAATTTATTTTTCGAAAACATGAATGGGGCTGAATAGGGTTCTTGGTCTTGGAAACCTTTGTGATGTTGCTCCATTATCTTTTATGCTTGAAAATTGGAGTCTTTGTTTTGTAATTTTATGTTTTATAAACTTGGTTTGTAAGTTTGTGTGATTGGTAAAAATACGCAATATCACAAAAGTAAGTATGTAGTTTGAATGATGAATTTTGGAGACTAAAATTATATCATATTCAAGAATAAAGAAAAACTGAAATACTCAAAGTAAACCACACTCGTCATCTAGATATATAATAATACTATATACTATATATCCAAATCAAACACATGAGTTGAACGCCTTCTTTGAATTCTTAGATATAACATAGATAATGACTTTATTTCAGTCCCAAAGACCTAAGAAAGTGGAGGAGGATGATCAAAATTATTGAAAGCATGCTCATTTATAATGGAAAATAAGCTAAAATTGGATAAAAAAAGGAGAGCAAGTTTGCTTATCTACCTCTTTCTCAATTGATTAAGGTTTTAAAAATGTTTGTGCATTCAAATCTAATACTTATTATTCCTTTGATTTAAATTAAATTAATTTTTTTTTAAAAGAATTTAGTTTTGAGTTTCTCTAGATGAGATCTCTCAATCAAAAAAATAGGTTAGAATTTCCCTCACATATTAATTAACTTTCTAAAACGTTCCTTTAATGGAGCATAAAAATGTAAAATGACTTTCAGCGTTGAAAAAGTACCATACAAAATGTCATTGTATTAAAAAATAATTTATATCCAATTTAGAAACCAATTCGAAAAAAATATACATATTTGCAAAACAAAGGAATATTTTAATAGTTACTATAATAACATTGTTGACTTATACAATAATTTAAAACATCAAACTAAAGAAATTACTCTATAATGCGACGTAAAATGGATAATTTTATTGTAGAATGGGGGTGTTTAAGTCTAATAGGCGATTTGAGGCGATTGCATATATGGATATTTGATTTAAATTAATAGCAAATTTAGCATATACTAAAAACATTGGTAAATATAGCAAAAAATATAATCAACATATCTCAATATCATAGGCTATCAGTAATTACTACTGATAGACCATGATCAGTAATTACCATTGATAGACCTATTAAATAAATTGTATGTTAGCAGTGTTCAACTTTTGTCATTTTCTAACAATGATTCTTTGCATGCTCTTTTTTAATTAGGTCTATCACTGATATATAACATCAGTAAAATTAAAAATAGTATATTAGTGATATTTAAAATTATTTTCTGTTAGTAATTATTTACATGTTCATTTGCAATTAGTTCTATTATCAATTTAGCCATATCAATAGATAAAAAAAAATGGTAAATTTGTGGTACTTAATTTTCATTTTCTATCAATTATTGTTTGCATACTATGTTCGTAGTATTCAACTTTTGTCATTTTCTAACAATGATTCTTTTCATGCACTTTTTCTATTAGGTTTATCACTGATATATAACATCAATAAAATAAAAAATTGTATATTAATGATATTTAAAATTATTTTCTGTTAGTGATTATTTGCATGTTCATTTGCTCTTAGTTCTATCATCGATTTAGCCATATCAATAGATAAAAAATGATAAATTTGTGGTACTTAATTTTCATTTTCTATCAATTATTGTTAGCATGCTCATTTGCTATAAAGTCTATCATTGATATGTTAGATCAATTGAATAAGAAAAAAAAGTATATAAGTGATATTTGACATTGTTTTTTTATCAATAATTGTTTGAATGCTCATTTGTTATTAGATCTATCATTGCATGCTAATTTTGTTTTCTATTACAATGATGGTTTGCACTTCTTATTTGCTATTAGGTCTATCATTGGTATACGATCTAAATTCGGGTTGGTCATAAATATAGCAACTAGGTACAAAATAATAGTATTTATAGCACAAAAAAGTACTTGCAAATATGACAAATTATTTTCCCAAAAGTCCAAAAAGCCTTAAAATAATGATCTAACTCATAAACATTTTCCTTCCACAAATTTGCGATTTAATTCCTCCTATTATCCACAAATTTTGATTTAAGTCTATCATTAATAGATTCAACTTATGTTAATGTTGGTTCTCTATTGAATGTAAACATGTTTATCCTATGATTATATTGATGTTCATGCATATATAATGTGATTTGTCTTTATATGATGATTATTGATTTAAGTGTGTTAGTAATAGACTGAATTATAACTAATAAGTAGTTTATCTCTTATTGGCGTATGTCAATGATAGACTAGATATAAGTTTATCAGCAATAGATAATCACAACTAGCATGTATTTTATCTATGATAGACATATATCACTGATATACTATTCAACTAATTATAATTAATATGAAAAAATAATATTTGATTGATAAATTTCAATTAGCAATAAACAAAATATAATGAATATATAACTTCACTTATAGACTCATATATAATCTATCTTTGATAGGCTTCTTTAGTGATAGATTACTTATAATAAGAAAAAAGTAAAGTGTTGATGGTATCTAATTTTTCCATACGAAAAAAGTATTTGTGTTCATCAATATGAAAAAAGTCAATCATTAATATTATGTCATTGTTCAACTGGTGAAAATTACATGCGATAACAACGAAATTTTGTGTGACTGATCACTTCATCAATTGATGATATTTGAATTACTTGAGATTAAAGTCTATCACTAACAGACTAATACATGATAGACTTCTAACAATGATATACTTCTTATAATATGAAAAAAGTAAAGTAATCAACTACTTATAATCAATATTAAAAAAGTCAATGATTAATATTACATCATTTTACAATTAGTAGAAATTTACATGTTTTACAATTGTGATCAATACATGGACAATGACTACCTTTGTGTGACTTCTTAGTTCACTAATTGATGGTATCCTTTATTTTTGAGGTTTCTATGCTTGACATTTAACAATTTGAAGTAATAAATTCATGCTAATCTCTATAGAATTCCAATAAGAATAAATCTAGTAGAGAAAAAAAATGAGACAATTACTGATTTATCACTAATTATTGATAGACTCATATTACTGATAAATGTAAAAATTGTCTATTAATGATAGATATACATCACTAATAGAAGTAAATATTATAGTTTATCAGTGATAGACATTTATCACTAATTGAAGTAAAAATGGTCCAATAGTGATAGATTTCTATCACTAATAGACATAAAATTAGTCTATTAGTGATACATTTCTATCAATATTATCGCTGATAGACATCTATTAGTGATATGTGAAATTTTCATATTTGCTATATTTGCAAATTATTTTTCTAAGTGGCATATTTGCAAATATGACAACCAATTTTGTCATCCATTATAATTTTCCTAATTTTATTGTAGAATCACTTTTGCCTTGTCCTTTGGGTAATTAGCAATTTGGTAGAATGGGGGTGTTGAAGTCCATTTATGATAGTTTCATTTCGAAGCAATAATTGTTATATTAATTATTGTCTACTTGTGAAGTATGTCATTCTAACTTTACCCACGGCCTCTTTGGTTTCCTTTGAGTTTGTAAACCAACAAACTGTAAACCATAATAGATCAAACAAAAAACAAAAGAACATTTTAATAGTTAGTATAATAACATTGTTGACTTATAAAATAATTTAAAACGTCAAACTAAAGGAATTAGATTTTGATTTTCCTTCCCAACAAAAGCACTAAAGCACCAAGTTCAAAAGGTTAGGCAACTTATACCCTTCCCATAAAGTACTAGTAATTATGTTAATTTGACAAATTTTTATGATGAAATGTTCATAATAAAATGTGTTATATTATTAGCTAGGTTGAAATATGGATAAAAGTTGGACAAAATTTTTGAATAGGTTAAACAAAGAATATACAGAAGGATTGGATCATTCATTGAACTATCAAAGAACTATATTGATGAGAGAGGTACATGTTGTCCATGCAAGAAATGTCAAATACATTTTTGAAATGACCATGTGATGTCGAAGGTGATTTATACTCACATGGAATGTTTCCATTTTACAATAGATGGATTTTCTATGTAGAACCCCAAATTTGTCTGCTTCTTCAGTAAGAAAAAAAAAACCACCCAAACTATAGAGGTCGGAGATGAGATTAGTAAAATGTTGAATGATTTGACAAATGAGGTACACATTGAAAATCGTAGTGAAGGGCATGAAATTGGGGTTGAATAAAGTGATAATAAGCAAAGTGAGAGTAATAAGTTTAAGTCGATGTTTGATGAAGTTAACCAAGAATTATACCTTGAATGTACGAAGATTCTACACTAACATTCTTTATTAATTAATGCATATCAAATTACTTAATCATTGGATCAATAACTTATTTGATATGTTATTGCTATTACTCAAAGAAGTCCTTCCCAATTGTATAAAAATTCCAATTGGAGTATTGCAAAGTCTCACTATATTGCAATATTGCATGACTAGGGTTTTGGGATGTGAATTATACATGCTTGTAATAATGATTATATTTTATTTTGGAAAGAAAATGAGCAAGCAGATACTTGTTCTCAATGTAATGAACCTCGTTACAAAATGAACAACAATAAAGAAAAAAAGTTCAACACAAGATATTAAGACATTTTTCATTGAAATCGAGATTGCAAAAATTATTTTAGTTGAAACATACAATGAAAGAAATGAGATGGCACAAGAAAAAAAATGTGTACATCGAAAGAGTTTTGAGACATGCAACAGATGGTAAGGCATGAAAATATTTTGATAGAAAGTATGCTTGGTTTGCAGAAGATCCTAGATATGTAAGATTAGCATTGGCTACTGATGGATTCAATCCATTCGGCAACATGAGCACGCCATATAGTACGTGAACAGTAATATATAACTTGCCACCTTAGAAATATATGAAAGAAGCAGTTTACTTCATGTTGTTACTCATTCCAGGTCCAAAATCTCCTGCAAAGGAGATAGATATTTATTTACGACCATTGATAGATAAACTGAAAGATTTGTGGAGTGTTGGCATTGAGACGTATGATGTTCAGAACTTTCAACTTCATGTAACAATGATGTGGACAATCAATGACTTTCCAGCATATAGTCATTTGTCAGGATGGAGTATGAAAGGATATAAGGCATGCCCAATTTGTAATCAAGACGTTGCATCTGACCAACTACATAGGAAGATATATTGTATGGGACATTGTCTATTCTTACCTATAAATCATGCTTGGCACATAAACAAACAGTTTAATGGAAAAACATAATATAAACTTGCTCCACGACATTTTTGGGGATTATATGTCTTTCACCAATTAAAAGCTTTAGATTTTCCACCTTTTGGTGAAACTATAAACATTTTACAGTGGAGGAGAAAACGTCTCCATGGTGAATTAAATTGGGTAAAAAAAAACATCTTTTTTGAGTTACTATATTGATAAACTCTTTAGATTTTCCACAAACTTGATGTTACGCATATCGAGAAGAATATTTGTGATTATATGATGGGCACATTATTAAATATTGAAGGAATAACTATGGACATCGATAAAGCACGTAAAGATTTAATGATGTTGAACATTTGTAAGCAATTACATCTTCAACATGTCAAAAATAAATTGGTATAACTGTATGCGAGCTACACTTTAATAGTTGCTGAAAAAAAGAAATTTTGTAGCTTTGTAAAGACAATCAAATTCCCTAATAGTTTTACATCTAACATATCAAGATGTGTTAGTATTAATGACATCAAGATATATGGATTACAAAGCCACGTCGCACATGTGTTGCTACAAAGAATTTTACCAATGGGGGTTTGTTCTTTTCTACCCAAGGATGTGAGTGGTGTAATGGCAAAATTGGCGAATTTTTTCAAGGACTTGACTGCTAAAACATTAAAAATTGAGACTTTGAATAACCTACAAGAAGCAATCATCTTGGTTCTATGTAAACTTGAGAGAATATTCCCTCAAGCATTCTTCGATATTATGGTTCATCTAATTGTGCACCTACCAAAGGAAGCCAAACTCGTTGAACCTGTTAGTTATAGTTGTATGTATTCGATTGAGATGTGTATGCTTTTTTATTCTTTTAGTTTAGTTTTAAAAATACTTATTTATATAACTAAGAACTAATATATGACATTGCTCATAGAAGTTTAAGAACGTTGAAACAACATGTAAGAAATAAAGCTCGCCCTAAAGGTTCCATAGTTGAAGCATTTCTTATCAATGAAACATTAACATTTTGCTCGATGTACCTCATTGGAATTGAAACAAAGTTCAATAGGATAGATAGGAATGAAGATTTGTTTGACTTGAGTGAGTAAAATGGCATCTGTCTGTATTTTCCCAAAATGCATGTTCAATTGGTAGTTCACGAATGAAGGAACTATTGCGGGTGACGTACGAAAAGCTCATTGGTATATCTTGACAAATTTTGATGTAGTAGATCAATACAGATGACATGATATTTCTTATATTTAATTTATTGATTTCTCTATAAACATTTATTCATTATTCATTGCATCTCATGGAGAACACGAGATGGAATTACTATAAGGCCACAATAGTAATGTAGCAAGATTGCATAAAGTACTATTTCCAAAATGGTTTAAACGCAAAAGTGAGTTTAATAGTTTTATTGTTTAAACATACTGAAAATTGTATACTAATTTTGGTTTTATGTTAAATCTATCCTTAGATGCAATCTCAAGTTTATTCGACGTTTAACGAACTCGTACTTTAGTTGCATACACTTGCTGGTGGTCTTCATACTCAAGTCAATATAAGTATTGGATGTGTAATCAATGAAGTGAGATTCAACTTGAACGAGTGTGATGATCGTTGCACAACGCAAAACAGTGGAGTATACGTTTTTTGTGAACACGATAATGATAAATCAGGCTTCTACGGTGTCATCAAAGAGGTGGTTGAATTAAGCTAAATTAATAGGAAATGAGTTCCATTATTTCGGTGGGATTGGTATGATACAAGTCCAAAGAAGAATCATATTCATCAAGACCATAATTTTGCTAGCATAGATACACGACACTTTTGGTATCGGGATGAACCATTTATACTCATATCTCAAGCACAACAAGTATTATATGTTGATGATCTCCAGTCATGTAATGAATGGAAAGTAGTTCAAAGAGTTCAACATATACATTTATGGAACGTGCCTGAAATAGAAGAAGTTGATTTGCATTAAGCAGACATAAATTAATGCATAGTAGAATAAGTAGTTCAAGAAGCACAAACATTGCACAGAGCACATATAGACTCAAGTGTAGTTTCTGATAGGAATGATAGGATTGAGATCATCCTGAATTTTGAGGAAGAAACAATGTTAGAGGAAAGCGATGACTTGGATATAGTATCAATTGTTAGCAATCTTTAATATAATTTGTGGTAGATGTACTAAAATACTATTTTTATTTTTTTATTTTGAAGGAATAATGTTGTCAAGTAGTGAAGATGATGGGAAAAACAATGGAGAAAGAAGAGTTTGTGGTGAATCTCGTAGAGTTGCATTGACTAGAATTAGACAAGCTACAAGAAGAGTCAGCATTGCGTGGACTTCCGAGCAAGGCAAATCAGTGGGAGATGTTGCAACTCTATTTAGTAGTGAGATAGGCTTTTTGGCAAGAGAGTTTATCCCAATTCATTATGCGAAACAAAAAGAAATTCCAAACAAAGTTTATAATACCATAATCGATCTTACTGGTGAGTCATATATATTTTTTTTATTCATCGTCAGATCAATGTGATATTAATTAGAATTATAACATTATTTACTTTCTTATGTAGAATAAATTTGATTTTGATGCGTCTTAGCAACATATAATGAAATATATCAAGTATGAGATAGGTACTCGATACAAGGATATAGAGCATTCTTATATCGACACTATCGACGATACGTTAATCCAGTAGATGCTCGACGACATTTGTATAAAAATGTAATACTTACTGATTGGAACATATTATGTGATAGATGAGAGACTCCTGTATGAAAGGTAACTGAAGTTTAGTATAATATTAATATTGATAATCTTTATATGATAATATCTAATTATGTACTTTTTGTAGAATAAGTCTGCCGAAAATAAGGTGGCAAGAAGTCACATTCCATTCAATCATCGTACTAAACCAAAATCTTTTTTATCTCATCGAAAAGATAAGGTATGCAAATATAATTTATTATTACTATGTTTGGTTTATTTTTGTTTTGACTATTTATGAACTAAATTACATTTTGAAATGGAAAAGGAGGATGTGACTTTATTAACCCCTATTGGGGTATTCCACGCAACACATTGTACAACTAAAAATGGTGGGCGTGATGAAGTTGCAAGGATAACATACGCAAGTATTCTTTAATGCTTTATTAAAATAATTGGTATTGATTGCATAGTAACCACTATATTTTTTGTGTAGGAGAATATCTTGCTCTTACAGTAAGTAGAATATGATGAAGGCACATCAAGAAGTGAGAAAGAAATTATGTATGATATCCTTGGAAAGAGATCATCATACGTTAAAGGAATGAGATATGGACCAAAATCACCACGACGTAGACAAGAATCCGCACAATGCCCCTAAGTGTATGTGCAAACACTGGAGGCCCACCTTGCAAAGACGAAAGAATTGTTGACAAGTCAAGCTATTGAGGCCAACAGAAAGTTTGAGAAAGCTAACAGGCATATGAATTGAAATATTGATTAGCCAACACAAATAGTTTGAGAAACGATCCAGTGCTATTAACGAAAACTTCGAGAGATTTGCTGGAGTAGGAAGTTCGTCACATAATAAGGTACTTTTTAGTGATTTAAATGCGACGATTATTTTTGAATTTTGATCTCCAGTTCTGTTATATATTTTGTTTTGGAGATAAGTTCTGAATTGATTTGGTTGATGTTGTATTCTTAATTGATAAGTTTTGAAAAGTAATGAAATATTTTGCTTTTGAGAGGGG
>JAOANK020064941.1:0-11743 GCA_026257165.2 Telfairia occidentalis
CCTAGCCCTAAGTTCTCTAATTACAAGAATGTCATTATTTAATTTTCTCCTAATTTTCACCAAAATAAATCCCCCTTTAAACAATTAATTATTACTTATAGATTCCTCCTTCAATATACATAAAATGAAACAAAAAACTTAGTCCATTAATTAACTCGAACAATTAATAATATAAATTACTAAAAACAATAAGGGACTTTACAACTATTATATAACTTTTGAATTAAAAAAAATTATATTTCTACAAAATAATAGAATTTCGAGTTTATATTATTTTGAATTTGATTTCTATGACATTTATTTTTCTCAAACAAAATTGCAAGCATTTGTACACATGTTGTATTTTAACATATGTTTTCTTTTAGAGTTTAAAAATATATTTTAACATATAATTTAAAACTAATTTTATATGACTTATTTTAACTTTATTTGATTTGAATTTTATGCTTTGTTTTAAAAGTTCTTTGAAGGAAACCACATCCAATTTGTAAATATAAGCATATAGAATTTTAAAACTAAATTTCTATTTAAAAATTTTAATTAAATTTCAAGAAAAATTTTAATTTAATGTTATTTATTTTAATTTTATAACGTAAATATTATTTAAATTTTAATAAACATAATAAAAGAATTCAATAATAAACTATTATTATTAACCGCGGGCTTAGAATTTTAAAATTATATAAAAAACAAATGTATCTATAATCTAAAAAATAATTAGTTGTTATCTCACATCTTAATACACTAGAGTTAAAAATAAATTATATAATTTATTATTAAATATTATTAACATTATTGAAATTATCAATTGAATAGTAAGAGTAAAATTATTCAAAAATAAATCTTTCATGCCTTAACTTTTAATATAATAATGATTAAAAAATTATAATATATATTACAATATCCATACGACAAAAAGAAGAGATGATACATTAGTATCATTTTTATAAACTAAACATATTTTGTAGAAATAAAAAATATAGGATAATATATTAATAGCTTTTTTATCATTAAATATTTTGTCGAACCTATGATACTAATGCTAAACTTTGCTCTAAATTATTGTGAATGATTTGATTGAGTTTTAATTTTAATTTACATGATGATCCATGAAGAAAAGAAAAAAAATAATATATATATATATATATATTTAAATTAAAATAAATGGATTAATTGCATCCAACGAAATTATTTAAAAGTTTAACTAGATTATATCAAGGGTCGATTATCAACCATAAAAAAAAAAAAAAAATCAGTCAATCCGAGCATAGCTCAGTGGATAAAGGCATGTACTACCATCACAAAGGTCGATGGTTCGATCACCATCCCCACAAATGTTGAACTCCGAAAAAAAAATCAGCCAAAAAAAAATCTGACTAACTCAATCTCAGGCTACACCCCAAACAGACTACACCCAAACAGACTACATAAATACAAGCTACACAAACTTGCACCTCAAACATAGACTATCCAAACCCAGGCTACACAACATTAGGCTTAAGATATTAGATCTTCGAGGCAAATGCATTAAAAGATTGAAGACTTTGAAGACTCTAAACCTTGCAAACGCTTTAAAGACTTGATGATCTTGAAGAACCTCTAGAACAAGAACTATAGCTTATATGAACCACTAGGACCTCAAAATATTATTCACATCTTTATTTAATAATTTTGATGTAATTTTGTTATTTTTTTTTTAATTTTATCATTTCTAGAACATAGCACATAAAGGTATTTTAGTCTTTTTTATGCTATTGATGATAACGTGGCAAATTAGGGTTTAGTTAGGAAGCTATCTATAGTCTTGCCAGTTGATTGTTTTGAATAATTTTAAATTTGAATGAAATTTTCTTCAGTATTGCATTTTCTGATGCCTGATATCAAGTTCATCTTTTTAGTTACAATTCTTGATCTAGGGTTGAAAGCTTGAACATTCAAGTGAGTTTGATCAACCTTCTTGTGGAGTGTTCAACCTCGAGTAAGGAATAAATTCTCCTTACCCTCTTGGTTGTCTTTGATCGTCAAGGTAATTTTTATCTAATCCTATCCTTGAGTTTGATTCTAATTGATTTGTGGTTTTTAGGGTTGATAATTAGGGGGTTCTTCTTAAGTGGAAGAATTTTTAATTATCATTCCTTAGGATTTCTTATCAATAGCCCTCAAGTTAAATACACATAAAACATAAAGAATTAGAGGAACATACATTAGAGATTGAAATACTATCCAAAATAAATACAAATTTAAGTTTATTTTCAAAAATTAATTTTCTCCGTAAATCTTGTATGAACAACGTTCATGAGAGAAAAATCACGAGAGAGTGGAGTTAATTAGTGAAACGCATGGATAGATGAAAGTTAAGAGAATGACAAAGAAAACAATGGTGGTTTCTGGTTCAACATTCTTGAATTTCATTATATGTCTCTTCCCTCTTCTCTGTTCATGCCCTAGCCCCAAATTTAATTCATCAAGAGTCGCAAGCCCCAAATTTTGTTTGTACTTTGTTTACCCCTTCAAAAATTTTGCTTCTTCAAATCTTTTTCTTGTGAGAGGACCAAATTTTAATGCCCAAATCTGCTCCCTCTACATCATGCATATTTTGAATGTAAAACTGCTCAACTTTTTTAAATAGCTTCACGCCAAATCACATCGTCGTCTTCATTTTAATAGGGAATCTCATGGAAGAGTTATTTTGAAATAATTTTAAAGGTTAAAAGTCAAAATTATACTTTTTAAACAGTACATACATAATTAAAATTGACCTCTATTTTTTACAATTCACGGTCACGTCATGTTTTTGTCTTCATTTTAAAGAAAAACTAACAAAATATTTTTTTAATTTTAAAGTTTAAGAATTAGCATGAAAGGCTTTTGAAACGATAAAGGTAAAATTGAAACCTAACTAAAATTTCAAGGAATCTTATATAATTAGTAATTACTCACGTGCGATGCACATGTCTATAAATTTTATATTTTATAGTTTAAGAATTAGCATGAATGGCTTTTGAAACGATAAAGGTAGAATTGAAACCTAACTAAAATTTTAAGAATCAGTGAACCTATTGCTTGAGAGTAAGGCACCTTCTCCATGTAATTTTGGTGATCTTGATCACTGTCTGTTGGGGAGTCTGCAAATGAAAATTTGAAATGTTGTGCCAAGGGAGTGGATACAACCTTGGCACCATCCATTTTAAACTTTCTTAAAACCTTGTTGCAGTAGTTTGATTGACTTAAGTATAAACATCCTTTAACTCTATTTCTAGTTATTTCCATGCCTAGTATGCGTTTGGATTCACCTAGGTCTTTCATGTCAAATTTAGACTTGAGATAGGCCTTGATTTTAGTTAGGTCTTCCCTTCTTTTTGTAGCCAACAACATGTCATCAACGTATAAAAGAGGAAAAATATCATTACCTTTTTCAGCTGTCTTCACATAGACACAACAATCATAAGAACTTCTCATGAAACCAATGCTTGTGATCAATTCATCAAACCTTTGATACCAGCACCTAGGGGACTGTTTCAGCCCATATAGGGATTTATTCAACAGATAGACCATGTCTTCCTTTTCTTTTAACTGATATCTCTGTGGTTGTTTTAAAAAAATAGTTTCAAATAGATGTCCATACAAAAATGTTATCTTTACGTCTAATTGGTCCAGCTCAAGTTCTCTTTGAGTAACTATTGCAAGCAACATTCTAATCTAAGTATGTTTTACAATTGGGGAGAAGATATCGTTATAGTCTATTCCCTCCTTTTGCTTATAACCTTTAGCTACAAGCCTAGCTTTGAATCTTGATGGTTGGACTCCTGAGATACCTTTCTTATATTTATAGATCCATATTGAATCTATAGTTTTGTAACCAGAGGGAAGATTAACTAGAGTCCAAGTATTATTCACATTTTGAGAAGTCATCTCTTCATTCATAGCTGATATCCATTCTTTTGCATTCACACAACTTACTGCCTCTTCAAAACTTTGTGGTTCATCATGACTTGCAGCATTTAGTGCCATAGCTATGAAGTCAGCATCACTATATCTTGTTAGTGGAATAATTTTTCTTCTTATTCTGTCCCTGGCTAATGAATAATTTTCCAGGTCTATTCCTGTTTGAGTAATAGACATATCTTCATCTTCATCAATCAGTTCTTCTATGATTTGATTAGGGTATGCTGTTATTTTACTGATTTTAGATGAAGATGGCTCTACCTCACGGGTTGTGCTGGGCTTCAATGTTATCATTTCCCCCTTGTTCTGCTTTTCTTGATTCATAAACATCTCATTTTCTCTAAAAATAACATCTCTATTGTTTATACATCTTCTCTTTTTTTGGGACCATAGCCTGAATCCCTTAATCCCTTTCGAGAATCCCACAAACATACACTTTAGTGCCCTTGGCTTTAATTTTCCTTAATTTATGTGAGCGAATACAACACAGCCAAATACTCTCAGGTCTTCAAGTTTAGGTGGGTGTTTAGTCCATTTCTCTTCTGGTGTGAGGAAGTCTAAAGAACTATGAGGACTTCGATTAACTGTATAGGTGGCATAAGAGACTGTTTTAGCCCAAAATGTTTCAGGGAGTGAAGCATCTGAAAGTAAACACTGAACTCTCTCCATTAATGTTCGATTTAATCTTTCAGCAACTCCGTTCTACTGAGGCATGTGTCTCACTGTCTTATGTCTAGTAATTCCTTGTTCTTTGCATAAATTATTGAACTTTTCACCACAGTATTCGAGTCCATTATCAGTGCATAAATATCTAACACACTTAGAGGTCTATTTTTCAACCATCAGTTTCCATTCCTTGAATTTATTCAGGGCTAAGTCCTTGGTTTTTAAGAAATACGCCCAAGATTTCCTTGAATCATCATCAATGAATGTAATGAAATACCTAGAACCACTTAGAGATGAAACTTGTGTAGGTCCCCACAAATCTGAATGAACGTAGTCCAGGATGTTTCTAGTTGTATGATTAGATTTGTTTAGACAATTCTTTCAATCCCTTTTGACTGATATGAGATAGTCTTTTATGCCAATGATCTGCTTCGGTAAATGTTATTTCTGCAGCTAAAAGGGTTGTAGGTAGAATGCTTACATCCTTAATCACATAAACTCCATTGACTCTTTCACCGGTTAGAACTATGTTTGAATCTTTCTTTATTTGCAGTTGGCCTCCACAACCCTTATATTCACATCCAATTGCATCAAGCATTCCAAAGGATATTAGATTCCTCTTTAGTCTTTTTACGTGCCTCACATTGTGAATTAGCTTTGTTGTCCCATGGTTTAGCTTCAAGGACACTGATCCTATTCCAACAATTGTGCATACATTGTTGTTTCCCATATAGATAACCCCACCATCAAAGTCTTCATACGTGCTAAACCAACCCTTTGAAGGTGTCATGTGAAAAGAGCACCCATAATCAAGTACCCAATCCTGTTTTTCTTGATTTTCTGGATGAGAGGCTAGATCGGATGTAGTTAAAACATCAGAGTAGGTAATAAAAATTTCCCCTTCAGGTACTTCCCCTTGCTTATCTTTCTTGTTCTTCCAGTTCTGTTTTCTCTTTAGAAAGAAGCTGTCTTTCTTTATATGTCCTTCCTTGTGGCAGTAATTACACTTCACCTTAGTCTTCTGCTTCTCATATTTCATTTGTTCTGAATTCTTCCAGGGAGTCTTGTTCTTTCCTTTTGTGAAAAGACCCTCTAAACTTGGTACTTCCCTCTTAATTGACAATAACTCAAGTTCCTTGGTCTTCACGACTGATATTATTACATCAGTCGTTATAGACTCTTTTCCATACTTTAGAGCAGCCTTTACATCTTTATAGGCTTCTGGAAGAGCGTTTAGTAGGATGAATGCCTCATTTTCATCTCTAAGCTTTTCTTCAGGACTTCTGAACTCAAAGGATAGTTTCTTGAAATCATCCAAATTTTCTGATAAATTCTTGGTCCCGTCCATTCTATATGTGAAGATTTTTCTCTGATATATGCCTTATTTGGTAAATCCTTCGATAGGTATAAAGAATCAAGTTTCTTTCATATGTCATAAGTTGTTTCTTGGTCCAAAACTTGTCTTAATACATTGTCGCTAAGATTCAAAATCAGAGTTCCATATGCAAGTTCTTCCATGGTTTCTTTTTCATCTTGGGTATGGATTATGAAAGGTTTTTAGGGTCAAGAATTGCCTTGGTTGCCTTTTGTTGTCCAAGAACTGCCTTGTTTTTCGCTTTCCATGGTTCGAAATCTTCTTTACCATCAAATTTCTCGATTTCATACCTTGCGACTGCCATAGTTGTCTTCTTGAACCAAAAACCCTCACGATGAGGCTCTGATACCAATTTTGTAAGGAGAAACGCCTACTTGATTCGAGAACGATTCACAAAACAAGATTATCGAGTGAGAGAAGAAAAAGAAAAAGGGAAGAAGCAGACAATAGCTTTTAGAGTGGTGCAGCACTTAGGCCTACATCCACTATGAAGGGAAACTTTATTTAGTTTGTTAAGTTACAAAGTTACAACCTCAGAGAATAGGGGAAGAGTTCTCTATTTAATGAAAACAGAACGGAAAACCAGAACAAGGGTTCTTTTACTCAACTGTAAACTGAATAACCATTTTTCAGATACTTTCAATACTAGCTAAAAATAGCATATATATTATAAATATATGTATATTATAGATAGAGATTTGCAATAAATGTTAATATAAAATTTTCAAATACCCAACCATGTGTATAAATGTGAACAACTTTTCAAATACCAAACGTTAGAGGTGGGTTTGTGTGAAAAGATGTGTTTGTTTGCAAAGACACATCTCAATGGACACGATAACTCATGTCCCATAAGAATTTGAAAGGTAAGGATTGCCAAAATTTAGTGTAAAAACAAAAAATTTATGAAAATAATGCTGAAATGACCGTTGATACTTATCTATTAAAGATATAATTTGCAATAAATGTAAAAAAAATTAAAATACTAAAATGTTTAGAGGTGGCTTTGCATGAAATTAAAGGATGTGTTTGTATAATCGTAAACAAAAACTTTTCAAATACCCAACTGTTAGAAGTGGTTTTGAGTGAAAAGATGGTACGAACACATCTCAACGAACACATTAATTACCTGAACAGTCGTGTCACATTGGACACATCAACTTGAATAATCATGTCTCGTAGGAATTTGAAGGTCAAATTTTGAAACAAATTAGTGTAAAAATTAAAAGTCCACATAAATTGTAACGACCCGACTTAAATTAAGCTTAAGACCGCTACTACATGCATGCATAAACTACTAAAGACTAAGATTCAAACTCAATTTCAAATATGAAGTTAGAAAACTTAAAAATTCAAAGATTTTGAAGGTGGGATCCCAATTAGAGTCAGCAATACATGAAAACGAAAGCAAATTCTCAAAACATGAAATAACTGAACATTTAAAAAGTCTTAGGCAAGGTAGATATTTGAAAGGAAAATATAACATGTAAACTACTCCATAGCTTTGTAACCTTGCACGTCATTCACCAGGCACGATACGTTCGTTACTTGGAAAAAAATTAATGACATAGGTTGAGTATTTAACCAAATACTCAGTAAGTAACTCCATCTACGGAGTCAGACCACATACACACTTAATCATGCAAACTCAACATGTAATCTTTTGTGACCTATCATTCAATGACTGACAATATATTGTACTTATCATGCTGGGTGAACAACTACCTTTACCCCACCATGGTGTCATTTCACTTTAGATACGAGTATTGAGCCCTCGATTTAAATGGGGGAAGTTGACTGTAAATGATGCTAGATGACACCCATTCAACATAGTCGAATTCTCGCCCAACGCCAACCCTTTGGATGTGGGAGGCAGTTGACACCCTCTTACAAGTCATCGTTCATGGTTCTATGATTCATGCAAGGTCCCACATACATACGACATGAAATCTTAACATCTACATCATGCATGTCGTATCAAAATAAGTATCGCCACATCACAATTCAGCAAACAATTCCCAAGCATGCTTATATATATAGTAGGATATTACCTAAGCATATCAAAGTCATACTTGCCACATCGCATATCATGGTTTGCTAATTCATACATGACATATTTTACATGTTACAAGATACCCTACACACATACATATGGAACATTCATATGCATACATCATCCAACCTAAAGCCCTAGGTCCGTAAGTGAAGTCACTTACCTCCAGAAATTTTATACGCTTCCCAAAGAACTGGTCAAAGCACACTTGGTCAACCTAAGGTCAAACATGAAATTTACTTAGAAATTTATCTTATAAATAATTTTTAACTCGTTTCGAGGCTACCTAAAGGGACAATACACCAAAGGGAGCTTACTGTTTAGGAACACCGTCCCCACTTGTCGTCGCATGCGCCGCTTATTTTCGAGTCAGGAACCTTTAGACCTGAAACTTTAGGTCACTACAGTTCCAATGCCACCGACCACGCCCTGAACAGAGGCTCCACGCGCCCACATGCGCAGTCGAAACTTTGTGCGTGTGGCTCATGCACCGCTTGCGGCCAGATTTTTCCTCTAAAGCGTGAGGGCCCACCACTGCTCCCATCGACGTCTCATTTTCACCAATGTGTAGCTCTCGTCCTCAGGGTTCTTTTCCACCTTTTGTTGCACTCAAAAAATAACTTTTTGGCAGAAAAAGCAGGGAAAACTTGATTATTTGCCATACCGAACAAAACCGAAAAACTACATACAAACTAATGATCTTACCTTCCAGATCTGAGTCTCTCCACTACTCTAGCCGCCCACTGCCAGAAACGAGAAAATCCACTTGGTTTGTGAAAGAAAACGACGAGAAAAGACTCTCAAAACACAAGAACACCTATCAAAACTTTTGTCGGCGATCCCGAGCACTCTAACCAGAACACGACCAGTTATTGTTTGAAGATGCTACTGTTGGAAAAGTGTGGCCAAAGGGAAGATCTTGAGAGAGGGAGGAAAAATCGAGAGATGGCGAGGGAAAGAAAAAAAAATCAATTTTCTCTTTTTTTCTTTCTTCCTTTTGGCAAAATAAAAGTGAGGGGGGCTAGGGTCTATCTTATTCTTATATAGGATGCACCTTGAAACCCTAACCCTAACCTCCTTTTGGCTTAATTACAAAAAAAATGCCACCAAGCCAAAATTATTCCCATTTAATTATATTTATTTTTTTTTCTTTTAAAAAGAAAAGCCTCAAGACAAAATACTTAATACTCTTTAAATTAACCCAATTGATTTATTCCATAATGAATAATTGAAAAAAATTCAAATTATAAAGAAATGTCTTCATCACAACATATACTAAAATTAAAATAATTTTACAGGGTGTTACATAAATAATGTTAAAACGACAGTTAATACTTATATATTATAGATTTGGAATTAATGTGAACCAAAACTTTTGAAATACCCAATCGTTGTTGTGTAAAAGGATGTGTATGTATAAATGTGAATAAAAACATTTCAAATATCTAACCATTAGAGGTAGTTTTTTGTGAAAGAGTGTGTATGTATGTATAGACACATCTCAACGAACACATCAATTACCTAAACAATAGCGTCTCATAAGAATTTAAAAGGTAAAGTTGGAAGGTAAAAATTCTCCTTCATAACCCCATTCATATATGCTAGAAAGAAACACGTGTGATGCATGTAGAATTGTATAGGTTTAATTTAAAGTAGAAAAAGGTAGTATTTTTTGTAATTTAAAATTAAGATTCTCCTTTGTTATCACATTTCTTAAAAATAGAATATAAACAAAGTCGTCTTGAATACTCAACCTTTAGAGGTGGTTTTGTGTGAAAGAATGTATCTGTCTATGCAGACGCATCTCAATCGAAACAGTCCTGTCTAGTTGAAGTTTGAAGGTACACCTCGACCAAAAATGTTAGAGTTGACTTTGTATGAAAATTGTGTCTATTTGTATAGACACTTCTCAATAGTCACCTCGACCTGAATAGTTGCGTCTTGTTGAAGATGACTTTGTGTAAAAAAACATGTCTAATCGATACATACACTTCTCAATGGACTCCTCATCGACCCAAATAGTCGTATCCTGTTAGAGATGACTTTATGTGAAAAGATGTGTTTATACAAACACATCTAAACGGATATATCAACCCAAATAGTTGCATCCCATAGAAAATTTGAAGGACAAAATGAGTATGTATTAAAAAGTTGAGGAAAAATTGGAAGACAAATTCTTCCTTCATAGCCCCTTTTAATATAACTAGTCAGATTCACGTGCATTGCACATGTTTTAAAATTGTAGAAATTTAATTTTGTATGATTAAATTTCAAAGTTGAATGAATATACTTTTAATTTAATTCAAATATTAAATATTAAATATGAAATTTAAAAGTAATGAAAAAGAGAAAAGTTATATAAAAAATATAAGTAAATGAATAACAGTAAAGTGAAAATTATGCAATTAAAGTAAATTTTGTGAACTAAATTGATAAAAAAAAATATTAAAGAAATGATACAATTAGAAAGTTGGTAGGTTATTTTTCATCTTGTTCTAAGATATTGTTGTGTGAAAAAAAAAATATATTCTATAAAAATTATATAAGTTGAATTTATTAAAAAAATATTTAAAAAATATAAAATAAATTGTAAGTTTTTAAAGACATTTAAAAAAAAATAAAAATGATACTTATTTAATTAATGTTTTTACGAATCTTTTCTTATTTTCATTAAAATATATTGTGTTATATTTTAAAATTGTAAAATTTATATCACTTATAATTTTTTTAAGTTAATTCATAGCATTTGCAAAACTAAAAAGAAAAACTCAATCTACCTTCATGTAAACATGGCCTACCAATTATTGGTTGGTAAATTCTTGAAACTTATATTCATGACGAAGTCAAAGGACAAAAGAAATAAAAAAAAAAACCTGATGAATGGCCTATATAGATCAAGATCAACATGAAAATACAAAAGAAGAAAGAAGAAAGACAATCCTATCAATTATTGGTTGGTAAATTCTTGAAACCTGTATCCATGTCAAGGAAATACCTTTGACCAGTTGAGCTATACTCGGTTTGGCCTACACAATTAATTGTGTACGGACAAAGAAAAACATTTTGCCTTCAATTATTTTTCTTTCTACGTTGTTTTCATGGTTTTTCTTTTCTTTTTTATTTTTTGACTAAGCTAACATTATCTTCTATACTATATATAAATGAGGTTATAGTGGAGAAACTTTCACTCCCCATTTTGATCATCTCCCTTTTTTAAATCCACTTATAATTATTTTGATTTCTTCAAATTAAAAAAATATCAACATTAAAGATAAATTTTTATTTTTATTTTCCAATTATAAATTCTCATAGGTTAGAATATCAAAAACTTTTTTTTATTTGCATATATTATAATAAAATATTAATATATTTAATTATAGAAGAGAATATGAAGATTTTTTTAATACAAATATGAAAAGTTTTGTCAATACTTAATAAGTTACATATTTAATTTCAACCATAAATTTTCATAAGTTGGAATATTAAAAGTGTTATTTATTTATTTAAATATATTATATTAAAAGTTATTACATTAAAATATAGAATATTAAAAGGTTTGAAAAATCATGAATAAGAAAAAATTTTGCTTATTTATTTCTAACAAGTTATGATTTTACATTTTATTAGAATTAATAATAGAATTCAAAAGATGTTGGAATCCTAAAAGTTTTCCAATATGAGGGTGGGAAGATTCAAACCCATGA
>JAOANK020065047.1:8189-19549 GCA_026257165.2 Telfairia occidentalis
GTCATCTCCATCTGCATCACCACCTACCCCCTCCAGTCCCATCCCATCCCATCCTCACCCCATGTGTCCTCCTCACCAAAAAATCAAGACCCTCTTTCTCTAGTATCTCTTCAACACCACGACTCCTCTGGACTATCTTCTCATCCCACACCATTGTTCTTTCCGCCCGCCTCTTTGTCGACTGTGGCTTCACCATCCACTCCGACGTTGCCAATACAACCACCCGATCCTCCTGATCATCCCATGGTCACGCGCGCCAAGGCCAGAATCTTTAGGCCTAAGGTTTGGTTGTCATCCTCTGTGGTTGATTAGACCACCACTGAACCACACAGATGGCCGATGCCATGTCCACACCGGTTTGGAAATTTGCCATGGACCTCGAGCTTCGGGCTCTCCACCAAAGTTAGACGTGGGTTTTGGTTCCTCCTTCCTCTGATCAGAACGTTGTTGGTTGCAAATGGGAGTTCAAAATCAAGTGTCGATCTAATGGATCCATTCAGTGCTATAAAGCCCGACTTGTTGCCAAAGGATTCCACTAGAGTCCCAGCATAGATTTCTTGGAGACGTTCAGCCCAGTCGTCAAAGCGTCCACAATCTATGTTGTTCTCTCCCTTGCAGTTTCTAATAGCTCCATCAGCTTGATTTCAACAATGTTTTCCTCAATGGAAAGCTCGAGGTGACTATCTTTATGTCTCAACTGCCCGGGTATGTTGACTGTTCTTTTCCACATCACGTTTGCAAGCTACAAAAGGCTATATATGGCCTAAAGCAAGCACCTCGCACTTGGAATAATACTTTGAAACTCACTTTGATATCCTGGGGGTTTATCAACAGTCGGTCGGACACATTTCTATTTGTATATTGATGAGGTACCTCAATTCTCTTACTTTTAATCTATGTTGATGATGTGGTTGTCACTAGGAACAATGTTCATCTGATTAATAATCTTGTTGCTACTTAGATAAGAAATTCTCTCTCAAAGATCTTGGCTCCCTTAGTTACTTCTTGGGGATTCAAGTTTCGAAAATTGATTCTAGTTTACTGTTAACCTAGTCCAAATACATAGAATATCTTCTTTTCAAGTTGAACCTCACCTCACTCAAACCATCGGCTACCCCTTCTACCGTAGGGAAGCACTTCTCCCTTACCTATGGCTCTCCCTTGCCTGATCCTTTCATTTATAGAAGTACAATTGGGGCTCTCCAAAATCTCACAAATACCCACCCAGATATTACATATATCGTAAACCATCTCAGCCAATTTCTTAAACAATCAACTGATGTTCACTGGCAGGGTGTTAAGCATGTTCTCCGATATCTTAGTGGAACCAAGGATATGGGACTTCTCATTTAGTCGTCTAATGATCTTGATGTCACTGCTTACTCTGATGTCGACTGGGCACCAACATTAATGATCATAAGTCTGTGGCAGCTTATTGTATTTATATCAGAAATACCCTTGTCTCTTGGTCCTCGAAGAAGAAAATAGTCGTTGCTCGTTCCAGCACAGAGTCTAAATGTCGTGCTTTAGCTCACGCGTCTGCCAAAATCACTTGGCTTACTCAACTACTTCGAGAACTTGGTGTCTCTTGTTTACCTACCCTAGTTATTTGGTGTGACAGTCCAAGTGTTAGTGCGCTGGCCACTAATCCGGTGTTTCATGCCTGCACAAAACACATCGAAATTAACGTCCATTTTGTGCGAGACAAAGTTCTCCAAGGTGCTCTTGCGATTCAGTATATTCCCTCCGCTGATCAGGTCACAAACAACTTGACTAAGTCTCTGTCTCACTCCAGATTTCCTATCTTCGGTCCAAACTCGAGGTAACTCAATTACCCTCTCGTTTGCGGGGGATGTGAAGAATATTACACCACTGCCACTGGACACGTTTTTAGCAAGCAAAAAATATTAGTTTTGCTCTCTTTTTTTGTCTTCTGCTACGTGTAAATACTTTACAGCCCCTCTCTGATTTTTAGGGTTTTGAAACCCTCTTGTATAAAGTGCTCTTTATTGCTACAACAAGATATAGAGAAATTTACACAGTGAAGAACTTTTTTTTCCTCTCTGTAGGCTGCACACCTATATCTGCTCCCCTCTAAAATTTTGTCGTGTAGACTCCTACATTTTCTACAAGGTTCATAATAGTGAAACTCAATTTTGCAAACCTTTTCCAGATAATTTGACCGAGTTGCAAAAATCCATGAATTACATACATGTCCCAATTGTGTCAAGAGATGAATTTGGGAGATCAAGCCATGTAAAAAACTAGCCACACAATCAATTCCAAAAGAGGAGGAGTCTCTCATGCTTCAAAAGGAGAATCAATCACTTCAAAATGCTGAAAATCATCGTATGCCCTTGAGAAGAAGTTTCAAATGATGAGGAAATTAAAATGCTTATTCAAAAGCAAGATTGAGGGATTGCTTCAATAAGGAGTCAATGCAACGTGGGATGCACAAGACCAAAGGGCTACATATATGAAGCGCTGCCAAAATGTCCATTCTAAATCCATTCATGGTAAAATTTTAAAAGTAAAGGAGAAATGAAGGAAAGAGGAAGACCATGGGATGCACATGATTTCAAATTTTCTCTACAAGAGGATCCTTTGGATTCGAGGACGAATCCTCCTAAAGAAGAGGATGATGATATGAATCGAAGAGTCTTACTCAAGTTGTAATAATTAATGAACTCAATTTCAATTCACACTTCATTAATGACAAGTCAAGCTTCATTTATGGAACTAGGACTTCAAGCTACTCCAAACTACTTCAAATGAGGCTACATTTACTCTTTGATGGTTACAAACTTTTGGAACAAATAAATTGAATATCAATTTCAGATTTAAGAACATTTCAATATAATTTGCAATTTTAAAGCTTTGTTTTCAATGTTTTAAGTTACTTTTTAGATAGTGGACATTATGGTTTGACAGGCATGAAAGTTACAACTCTCCCATTCACCATAGGTTATTTGACAACTTATTTTGAAGGCTATAAATAGTCACCCATGTTGTTTCCTAAAAAATAGATTTGAAAATGTAGTAAAAAGAGCCATGTAGCTTTATTTTAGCCAAGAGCTAGGCTTCTTTACATTCTTATGTTAGTTTGTATGTTTAGAATCATTCAAGTGAAACTTGATCTATCTTTCTTATGGAGTGGTTCGGATCTTAGACAAGGAACAAGTTTCTTACCTTGATCAACAAGGTAATCCGATTTTTACTTTCCTTGGGTTGATTTCAAATTTGTTTTAGGGATTTTTGAGATTGAGTTATATGGGTCTTGTCCGTTAACAGGGTTTTAGATCTAATTCTCAAGAGTTTCATAACAACTTAATTGAGTATGTTGATGCCACCACATGTTCTTTTGTTTCTCTTCACTTAAAGAATTCAAATTATGATGCCACCAAAGCTTGGTGACAAATTCCGATGGGTGTGAATCTATATGTTTAACAAGGAGAGTAGTTTTGTTTTTTTTTTGTCGTTTCAAAAGATGAGAGTAGTCTTTAAATTTGAGTATTAGAAACTGTGTTTAGCACTTTTGATAGTTTCAATTTGGATGTTTCATATGTTATTGTACGGAAGTTGAGTCGATATTCACACATATGCATGAATTCATAAACCTCTCAGGTATTATGTGCATCTAATGATGATCACACCATTGTGGAGCCTTTGCTTCCTCTAGAAGGATCCAAAATTGGTGAACAAATTTCATTTTTTGGGTAAGTTTTTTCGAGATTACTCAATTTAACTACATTGTCCGACTTGCACCTTAATGAATTCTTGTGCAGATTAGTCGTATATATTACTCTAGAATATGTAAATTCTTGAATTATATAATCATCGGTATATTTGTGGTGTATTATTGAGAATCTTGTCACTGTTCTTTGTTGTTTTATAATTAATCTCTATTTGAATTAGGTGTCTTTTGCTATTTTGTGTATTCATATTTCGTAATTTGATTTAGGGTTGATGGAAAGCCATAAGATATTCTTAACCCCCAAAAGAAACAACTGGATAAGGTAACACCGGTACAAAACACCACCTTCCTCTCCTAGTGATATATATTATCTCACATGCTTCATTTTGCACCAATAAAACACAACAATGGTTGTTATTTACATGGATGCATCATCTTTTCACCGAGGATAAGGGTGTGGCAACGTTCAAAGGAATACCATTCATGACATCTTCAGGACTGTGCACGTCGTCCATTCCCAAGGCAAGTATATATTAAATGATAGAGTATTATACCATGGTAGAAGGAGCTCACAACCAGAAAGGAATCCCCTAACATTGTATGTTATTAGTTGGCAAAGCAAATGGACTCAGTTTTGAATAGAAGTGGGGCATTGGTTGATCAATTAATTGCATCTTCATTATTTCAGGTAATGTATTGTTTTGGTTTTTCATTGTCTTAAAATTGACATTTTCTTTTTTGAATTTATGATACTTAGAATTCACATTCAGCTATGCTCTTATGATGTAAAAGGTTTTGAAAATGTGTTCACATTTTTGTTTTAAAGAAATCTCAATCTTCAGCAGTCCAGTTTTGTCTCAACTGTGACTTTTTAGTAAATATAAAATTGACTCCAATTTATGTCTGATTTGCTTGTTTATTATTATTATTATTTTTAATTCTTTGAACCCTTTTTTTGTACATAGGTGGAAGATGAAGAGCAACACAAAATATTAGAGGCTTACTCGGTTGGTTGTCGTGCCTTACTTTGTCTTCATCAAGGTCTATTTGAGTATTTTGTAATTTTTTTGCATTCATTTGGGAGTAGTTCTGCTAGGTTTATTTGAATTTGTTTCTAATTTTCAAGTTAGTTTAGTGGATTATGGAATTAGAATCCTACTACAGTAATGACTTGTAAATTTTTTATAAAAATAATAGTTTTTAACCTACAATCGATTCATTTGTGTATTAATTGGAGTGATCATAATTTAGGACTATAACAACTTTATTGTTTCAGCTTGTATTAGCTAGCATTGAGAGTTTTTAGCTTCAACTTGTATGTGTTTATGTATTTTTTTATTAATGGAAATTGCACATTGTTGAGTAAATGTTTGTTGAAAAAATACAATAAAATTTGGATCTTTTTACATAGGTAGGTTGAGAAAAAATATTGTTGATTAGCTACATGTGAAACCAGTAATATTAATTTTTCTACTAAATTAATAATTAACAATGATGGGCATTGACCATCATTAAATATCTTACTCATGTCAGACGGTTCTCATGATAAACACTTGTAATGTCAGGCATTGTCCGTCGTGAAAAGTGTCTGTCATGGTTGTTTGATAGGTTGTAAATTTAGTCATTTGTTGTGTTAAATTCTTTTATATTTTGAATAGATTTCGTGCTAAATTATGTGAATTATGATTAATTTGATTTAGATGGTAAGTCCCATGAATTAGACAGAAAAGCGTGACCACATTCTACAATTTTGGAGGTGCAGATTTTTATTACGAGAAGAAAATAGATATTTTAGATATTAAAAGAGAGTCAAAATTTGTTGGAACTTTCCGATTTTTTATGGGTCAAAATTCCTTTTCTTTTTTTCTTTTTATTTAAAATCCTTTTGGTAGTTAGGCTATTTTAGCCCCTTCTTAACCTATAAAAGGAGGGTTTTGGGCATTGTAGAAAGGCACAAAAAAATATAGAGTAAACATTTTGAGTTTCTTGGTGAATCATCTCCTTTTGATTGAGTTCGATCTTAGTCACCATGAGCGGCTAATTTCAATTTCAATTGTAAAGTTCATGAGGCTTCAATTCTTTCTATGAGCTTTCCTTATATTCAAGAAGTCTTTATTTTTTATTCTTAATTTTTATAAATGATTGTTATTAATTAAATTGACGCCTTAATTTACTTTCAATCTTTCTACCGCTATCATGAATTTGTGATCCTTGTTATTACAAATGATTGAAATTAAAATAGTAAAGAGTCGGCTTATGTGTGTGTAAATGTGGCTATTTCTTTTTACATAGTTTGGATAATAGACTCTAGAGAAATAAGGAAACAAAACTAATTAAATTGTAGCTGTCTTGATTCATTAGTTTTTGTTTAGTCGTCTTAGTGTGTTTAATGCAGTCTTTCAATTGATAAGAATGTTATTATGCCCAATTAATTTATTGATAAGAATTGACTTGAATGTTGGGTTTGAATCAATGAATTTAGAAGAATTTATACTTATCATGTTATCGTGTCTAGTAGACTAAGCTCTCAAATCGAAATTTATCTTTTTAAGCATTAAATTACAATTGGTTGTAAAATTTACCTTCGAATTGGATATTCGGTAAGATCTAACAAAGATATTAAGTAAGGTCCTGGTGCTCTCTAAAGTGACTGAGGAAAACAGCAGGCGACAGGTTACATTCGGGGCTGTTCAGATCAGCCTTTTCTCTGATTACGAAAAGAGAAATCCCCTCCACGACTACACTTCAATGGAGAAAGAC
This sequence comes from Telfairia occidentalis, assembly GCA_026257165.2. Taxonomy (NCBI): domain Eukaryota; kingdom Viridiplantae; phylum Streptophyta; class Magnoliopsida; order Cucurbitales; family Cucurbitaceae; genus Telfairia; species Telfairia occidentalis. Next base: position 14,644 of record JAOANK020065047.1, read on the forward strand.
AACTTGAGCAACCAAGTGCAGCATATGAAATTAACTAATAGAGAGAAAGGAACAATAGATTTAAATGACAAAGAAATTGATAAATCTGACAAGGGTCTTCAAAATTCTCTGTTATGTAAGATTCTAACCTCTAAAAGGATCAATATTGACATTTTTTGTACGATGATGCCCTGGATCAGGAATTCTGACAGGAGCACTTCATTGGAAAATGTTGAGCGAAATATCTATCTTATCAACTTTAACAGTTAGAAGCAAAAATGTAGTATTAGAAAGTGGGCCTTGGTTTTTTGACAAAGCACTTATCATTTTTTATGAACCAAAGGGTCATTATAATTTTACAAATCTCGAATTTCAGTTTGTCTTTTTGGGTACATTTTCATCAGTTACCTTTAGCAGGATATTAAAAAAGAATTGCTTTCGCATTCGGTAATTTGGTAGGAGAATTTGAGCCTGTAGATACAAATGAGGAAGACAGATGTTGGGGAAAAACCTTGAGAGTTCGAATTGAAGTGAATGTTCAACTCCCTTTATGTCGTGGTGTTCATGTAAAGGTCAGATCTATGATGGAAGAACATGAATTCCAATCACCTATGAGAAACTACCAGATTTTTGCTATGGATGTGGACAACTAGATCATACTCCTAAAGACTGTGTGATTAACCCACATACGGAGGAGGGTGAGTTATAGTATGGGTCATGGCTCCAAGAACCGGTCGTCCAATGGATTCAATCCAATGACAACAAAGGAAGAAATGAACCATATTAGAGGGACGGGACGAGGAAGAAGACGAGGCGGCCGTGGTATGGTAAATGAAGAACAACAAAGGTATGAATCCACAAAGGGAGGAACGCACCATCTAGTCACCGAAAAAAATGGAGGACAGTCGCTAGGAGGGGACAGCGCTCGAGAAGTCTAAATATGGAAAGCAAATGTTGGAGCAAAGTATATTTTTGTTAAATCACTTGCCGGGGAAAAATTTGATTCAATGGCGGCAAATTTTGGAGCCTGAAGAAAAGCTCCATTGTTGATCGCCATTCGCCAACGAACAGAGCAAGAAGAGATTTGTGCTGAAAGTCAAATCCGTCTACAAGCTCAAGGACAGAATCTGCATTATTGAAGCTAAGGACGATTGACAAGCAGTTGGAAGATTAAATCAAGCTGCCGCTGCCAGCTCTGAGCCTCCGTTTCACCTGAGGGGTTCCTCCCGCAGGAAGCTGTGTGTCGCCGTGCGTAGAGCTGATCTGCCGTCGCATTCCGTCGTCATTAAGGGTCGGTGGAGGAGCATGGGTAAATGAGGCTTTCTTTTAATAATGTAGAGCCTCCTTGGAACGATCAGTATGTTTCATCTTCTCTAGTCTCTCTTTCTTTGTTCGTTGCATATTGTGTATTTCTAATTGGTGCCTCAAGAGTTTGACCTGTTTCTGGAGGGATGAGAAAGAAATCCCCTTCGAAGAAAAATCGTCACAGTGTGCCTTTGATGGTGGCGAACCCCCTAGTGGATGTTCCCCAGGCTTCTATTAACTCTGCTGATGACTCGGTTGGTGAGCGGGGTGTTACTGGTATTTCCAGGCCGAACGATTATAGGCTAGAATCTAGTCGTGACAAGGGAACAACGTTAGATTTTGGCTCCTTCGCTAGGCGGGATGCTCGTGCTGGGCCTAAATTTGGGTCAGGGCCTTTAGATGGGGCTGTCACGCCCATGTGTAGCACACGGGTTGAGCCTAGGACGAAAGGCAAGAGTGAAGAGTACGTGCACTTATGGCCTGGGCAGCAAGACGTGGTTCATCCTAGTGTGGGGAGCCCTATGGTCGCCCATAGTGCTCAAAATGGCCATAGTGGATGGGTTGGGGTCAGTGTGAAACGTGGGACTACTGCACCAGCCCATTTGTGGGACTAGACCTACATTCAGATCGCTAACCAACCACTTGATGGGTCGGCAAGTTAGCTTAGTGGTCTAATCTTCGTTCATAAATAGGACATGCCTCCGATCTACTCACTGGATCGCCCCCTATGGTTTGTCCAGTGGTTGGGGAACGATCGCCCAGTTCTCCAACTGTTGGACCAATCCAGCCCCCTTTAGAAGTCGGCTCAATTACTTCCCTTCATCTCATTGGGGCAAATGTTCTGCAACACCCCACAGGACCGCATGTTGCTGCCAAGGTCATAGCGAGCCTGCCTAGGCCCTCTAGTTTCGGTCCTACATTAGGCGGCTCAAGTTAGACTTTGGGGGTTCAGTTAAAAATTATGGCTCATGATCTCTCGAGTACAGGTGGCTCCTCTGGTTAGAAGTTAGGTTCTTCGTCGGCTCGGTGTCGGCCGGAGGCAGCAACACCTACTAATTTAAGGGACTTGTTTCTTCCTTCTACCACTGCCTCAACTGAGTTGACCTACTATCGCCCGATCGTTATGGATGGTCATCGCATGGTGATTCCTCTAGATGAAGTGATTGAGGAAGGAATTCGAATTTGGGAGTGTTCACTGGTGGGTCAATTTTTGGACACTGCTCTTCTTTTTCCGGTGGTTGCTCGCTTGATTGGGAAGATCTGGGGTCATAATGAGTCCATTGAGATTACTGTATTAGATAATGGTTTGTACATCTTTCGGTTTAAGGATCCTCGGGTCAGGGATTGGGTGCTTGAGAGTGGCCCTTGGCACGTCGGGGTTAAGCCATTTGTCCTGCGACGATGCTGTCCTGGAATTGTTCCTCAACAGTTTGCCTTTGATAGTGTACCGGTCTGGATTCGGTTGCACTAAGTGCCATTGGAACTGTGGACCACACTTGGCCTGTGTGTGATTGCGAGTGTTGTGGGCAAGCCAATGTGTTTGGATAAGGCTACAGAGGAATGTCGACATATGTCGTTTGTGCGAGTGTGTGTTGAGATTGGCATAGATGATATGTTGCCTAGCTTAGTGGAAGTATCGATTCAGGGACGTGATTTTGTTATTTCGGTGGACTATTCGTGGAAACCACGACGATGTACAGATTGTCGAGTTTTTGGTCACTCTAGTGCCACTTGTCCCAAGAAGCTGCCTATTAAAGTGTCGAATGGCGAACCCTCTATGGCATCCTCTAGTCGGGTTTTTCCTTTGAGGACAACGGCAAGGGGCCCAGTCAAGCCTGTTACTGCACCTACTACTCGTGCCCCAGCCCCTGCCCGCTCACTGGTGTGCAGCCGTTCACAAACCTTGCCTAGGCGGGCCAAGCATCGCGATCATTGAATCTATCGGCTGGTCCAATACAGGACGTGCCGAGTATTTCGCCTAACACAGAAGGAGTTTTGGTCGTTCAGGCAGTTCAAAGTCTAGGGCAGTCTTCTGAAGTCAATAAATTTGCTTCTTTGGCCTTGTGGAAGAATTTTTACTAGTTCCTACTCATACCAATGCGCAGTGTCTAGGTGGTGGTTGGACCCTACGAGTGGCTCGTATGGTTAGGGGTTGCTTGTGGAACGTTTGGGGCCTTAATGGCTCCACTAAGGGCGGCAGTGTGGTCCTCGGAGGGTGTAGATTTTTGTTGTTTGGTTAAGACAAAAGGGCGACGACAGAGGTTTGATCGTGTCTTTGCTCCATTTTTTAGGGATTGGGGTTGTGTTAGTAGCTATGATTCTAATGGGTGGGGCCGGATTTGGGTCCTGTGGAGACTTGGAGATTTTTCTTTTGTGCCGGAACGCATTGAGGATGCTTTATTTCGGGGGTCCTTTCAGATATGGGTACAGGCTTTTCGGTGAGCATTCTTTGTGTCTATGCGCCATGTGTGGCTGCAAGCCAACTAAGATTATGGCTTGAGTTGGTTGAGGTTTGTGTGCGGTGGGATTCTTCAGGTATTGTGATGGGAGATTTTAATGCCATCTAGAGCTCTGCTGAGAACTCTGGTGGGATGCCCGTCCAGGCTGAAATGAAGGCTTTTGAATGTATGATTGTGGAGGCTGACTTGTTGGAACCAAGTGTCAGGGGCACGTGGTTTACTTGGTCCAACCATCAGGACGGTGCGACTTTCATCTTGAGACGATTGGATCGAGTATTGGTTAACACTAGATGGGTCGGTAGGCTCCTGATGTTTGTGGCAGGGGAACTATAGGTTGTCTCCTTTGGAAGCGTTCATGCGGAATTTGTGGGCTCTCAAGCCTGTCATGCATAAGAAGTTTGGGTCCTCTCTTAATTCTCTAAGGCGAGCGGTTATTCAGGCCCACTTAGAGATGGAGGTTGCGCAGCTGGCTTTGTCTCTAAATCCCAACTCTGTGAATCTGCAAGGGGCTGCTCGTTCTGTAGTGCATAAGTTTTGGGTCTGGACCAGGCGGGAGGAGGCATCTGCTCGCCAGAAATCTAGAGTTCAATGGTTAGCGTTGGGGGATAAGAATTCAGCTTTTTTCCATCGTTGTGTTAAGAGTCGTCAGCTTAAAAATCGTTGAACTTCTTTGGGGGATGGGTAGGGGAGTCTTCTAACCTCACATGAAGATATTGCCGCTACACTTTTTCAAAGGTATCTTTGGGGAGGTGGGGGGCAGCTATTGAGACCTAATTGGTATGATTGCGAGCATTGTGGATTTTACATGGCCTGAGGGTTGTTCTATGGATTTTTGTTGCTCGTTCTCTCGAGAAGAGATCAGAGGTGTGCTCTTTGTTATGTTTGCAGGCAAGGCGCCGGGCCCCGATGGGTTTCTGGTCGGCTTTTTCAAGGAGCCTGGCCAGTTATTGGGGAAGATTTCTGTCAGGCTGTTCTTCACTTCTTTGAGACCTTCTATTTGCCCGTGGGGTCAACGCGACTACTCTCACTTTGATTCCTAAGGTCCCAGCGCCTGCTGGCTTTGGGGACTATCGTCTGATCTTTTGCTGTAATGTGCTATACAAGTGCATTACGAAGGTCTTGGCTAATAGGTTGCGAGTCTGGCTCCCAGGGTTTATTAGTCC
>JAOANK020065738.1:0-19515 GCA_026257165.2 Telfairia occidentalis
AATAACTCTTATTTAATTAAATAAATAATTTGAATAAATTACAAGACCACGAAGGTTTAGGGCATCAACCCCAACAGATCGACCAAGATACAGGACTAGGAATGGTGAAATCACAACGAACGTGTTGGTTGTATGCTCTTCTAATTGGGAATTCATATTTAAGATGCGTGGATGGGAAGGGTCTGTTGCAGATTCAAGGGTTCTTAAGGACGCAATATCACGACCGAACGGATTGAAGGTTCCAGTGGGTACATAAACATACAAAAAAATAGATTATTAAAATTAAAGGGACTGAACGCAAATGCATTTAATATTCAATTTGGAAAAACATGCATAAAAACTAAAAATACAGAGAAAGGAAGAAGAACGATTACCTTTGAAGAACTTCTTCTTCAATTCACGAACAACCCCAAGCCAAGCAAAACCCGATTCGACACTACCACTTGGTGAACTTGCTATTCTCCGGAGAAGGAAGAATTGAGATTGTGGGATCTCTTTTCTCTTTTGGATGAGGGAGGAATGAACGTGAAATTCAGCAGCATCCTTCTGTGTTCTCATCACAAAATTATATAAGAGAAAGAAACGAGAGAGAGAGTGGGAGTTCCAACGTTAACACCATTAACTCCCCACTAATGGGGAGTTAATTTAATAAAAATAAATCAAATAATTAATTAACTATGTTTATGTCTGCCTGACCAACACACATAAATATCTTCTCTAAGTTTCGGAAGAAAACGTGAGGAGTAGACTATTTTTAAAACACATTAGCCTCTAGACTAGGTTAGTTGTTGGCTAAGTGAGGAGGTTAAAAATAATCACTCACCTAATGCACGAAAACAACAAGTTAAAATTCATTTAAGTTAGTGAAAATTAACTTAAGATAATTGAAAGATTTGAAAGGATTCCGAAAGACTATTGTTGTGTGAATCGATCCTGCAATTCTTTTGCTTCAACATTCTAGGTCAAGGAAAATAACATGTTGCTTTAATCCGAACTCATTCATTCTCATCGTTAGAACCGCAAAAACATTATTTTTGTTATGTCATTAAATTTCATTTAGCATTTGTTATAAAGACCACCAATCTCTTATCTTTGTTACCCATGAATTCACTAAGGAGTTAAGTATAAATAGGTTAAAATCTACCACTAATCCATGTGGATACGATACAAAAATACTTATCACTTGCTGCCGACTGTATATACTTGCACATTAATTTGTATGATTTCAATATTCACTACACACACGCAAACAAGTTTTTGGTGCCGTTGTCGGGGATTAGATTGAATTTTGGCTTATTTGAATTTGATTCGTTTAGTGAATTAAAGCTTAACTTACACTGATCCAATTTCTCTGTGATTGCAGCAACTGGTGTATGAATACTAATTCTGGTTTGGAGGTTGAATTTGACCCAAAAATCGAAAGGACTCTTCGTAAATTAAGGAGGGAGTTCAGAAATCGAGCAAATTTGAAGAAGCAAAACCCTCTACTTCCTGGAGGACATATGAAGCAGGCAAATCAACAGCCAAACAGAAGAGGAGTTCCATTACCTGGAGTAGCAATACTACAACAAATTAGACTAGTGGATCAAGTTGAAAACCCTATAATTCTAGCCAATGATAGGGAAAGAGCTATAAGAAATTATGCGATCCCAATGTTCGACGAATTAAATCCAGGGATTGTTAGACCAAATATACAGGCACAAAATTTTGAGATGAAGTCTGTGATGTTTCAGATGTTACAGACCATAGGTCAATTTCATGGTTTACTTGCAGAAGATTCACATTTACACTTGAAGAATGTTCTAGGAGTGAGCGACTCATTTGTGATTCAAGAAGTTTCTAAGGATGCTCTACGTTTAACTTTGTTTCCATATTCATTAAGGGATGGAGCAAAAGCTTGGTTAAATACATTTGCTCCAACACCTATAAGGAATGCCAAACTTAGAGCAGAAATTATTTCTTTCAAGCAATATGTGGATGAACCCTTCAGTGATGCACGAGAAAGATATAAAGAACTCCTTAGAAAGTGTCCTCACCATGAATTACCTAATTGTGTTCAATTAGAGCCATTTTATAATGGTTTAAACTCGGCTACATAAAACATGGTAGATGCTTTAGCAAATGTGCATTACTATCAAGAGCATATAACGAGGCGTATGAAATTTTAGAGAGAATATCAACCAACAGTTGTCAATGGTATGACACAAGATTAAATCCTGGAAAGCCACCACAAGGAATTACAGACGTTGATCCGTTGACATCTATTAGGGCAGACATCACTTTCTTGACAAACATGATAAAAACCTACCCTTAGGGAATATCACACCGCATAATGCCTCTATGAATCAAGTCACAATGGAGTCATGCATTTTCTGTGGAGAAGGGCATACTTATGAATTTTGTCCCAGCAATCAAGTATTAGTCTGTTATATAGGGAGGAATAATCTACATTCTTACAATCCGAGGTGGAGAAATCATCCTAACTTCTCTTCAAGTCAAGGGGGAAATCATCATGAGCATCCAGCACAAAAGAAGGGAAATTATCCACCTAGATTTGGATAGTAGAATCATCAATTTGTGCCACAACAAAATAGACAATTGTCCTAGCAAAATCCTAGCAATGGAAGTAATTCATTGGAAAAGATGATGAAGATTTATATGGCCAAAAACGATGCTATGAATCAAACCCAACAAGCTTCGTTGAGAAATTTAGAGATTCAGATTGAACAATTAACCAGCAGGTTAAAAATAGACCTCAAGGACAGCTCCCTTTAGATATTGAAAATCTGCGGAGGGAAGGTAAAGAACAAATGCAAGCAGTAAAACTCAGAAGTGGAACACCATTAGATGGACAAATTCTTTACCATAGCAATTGAGTCAGAATAAAAATTTTGTAGATCAACAAGATAGTGCGGGTAGTGAGTTAAGGATTGAAAAAACAACAAGGTATGGAGATAAAGCAGAAACAGTTTCTAGAGAAAATTATATAGAACCTCAAAAGTCTACACCAATTATTCCTTTCAAACCTCCACCATTGTCATATCCTCAAAGACTCAAACAGAAAACTCAAGAGGTCCAATTTAAGAAGTTTTTAGAGGTGTTGAAGCAACTTTACATAAATATTTCATTAGTAGAGGTGCTTGAACAGATGCCAAACTATGTAAAATTTCTTAAGGACATTCTGACCAAGAAAAACAGGTTAGGAGAATATGAGACAACGTCTTTAACTGAAGAGTTAGTCCAATCCTTAAAAACAAGCTACCTCCAAAAAATTAAAGATCCTGGATCATTCACTATTTCTGTTTCAATAGGCGGAAAAGAATTGGGAAGAACATTGTGTGATCTCGGAGCCAATATCAACCTTATGCCATTATCCATATAAGAAGTTAGGAGTGGGCGAAGCAAGACCAACAACTATGACTCTTCAATTGGCTGACAGATCCATTACATATCCTAAAGGCAAGATCTAAGATATTTTGGTGCAAATTGACAAATTCATATGTCCAACAGATTTCATCATTTTGGATTATGAAGTTGATAAGAAAGTACCCATAATTTTGGGAAGACCTTTCTTAGCAACAAGCAAAATGTTGATTGACGTGTAGAATGGAGAATTAACCATGAGAGTGCATGACCAAGAGGTAAAGTTTAGCGTGCTTGATGCCATGAGATATCCGCTAGAAGTTGAGGAATGCTCAGCAATTCAATTGTTGGAAGAAATTGTTGAAAATGCAGTTGAGACAAAATTGCAAAAAGGTCAGATTCAGCAGTTTCAGGATGATGAACCCTTAGACGTAGAAGAGGCGATCGATCGTTTTGAGCCAGCAAATCTAGAGGTATGTGAGATTTCAAACTATAAGAAAACATTTGACACTTTGGATTTAAATGGCAGAAAATCTCCACCAATGAAGCCATCTGTTGAGAAACAACCACAGCTGGAGTTGAAGTTGTTACCATCATAGTTGAAGTATGTTTATCTAGGTGAGAAGGAAGCACTAGCAATCATTGTTGCAGCAAACTTATTACCAGAAGAGGAAGATTGATACTTCAATTGCTAAAACACTATAAGAAGGCAATAGGTTGGACTTTAGCAGATATTCAAGGTATCAATCCTTCTTTTTGTATGCATAAAATAAATTTAGAAGATGAAAATTTTAGGTCTGTGGAACAACAAAGAAAATTGAATCTAGCCATGAAAGAGGTTGTGAAGAAAAAAGATATCAAGTGGTTAGATGTTGGAATCATCTACCCTATCATAGACAATGATTGGGTAAGTCTTATTCAGTGTGTACCCAAGAAAGGGGGAATGACTATGATCACAAATGATGCCAACGAACTAATTCCTACTAGGACAATTATAGAATGGAGGGTATGTATAGATTATAGGAAGCTAAATACAGCTACACGTAAGGATCACTTCCCTTTACCTTTTATGGTTCAAATGTTGAATAGGCTCGCAGGTTAGGCTTACTATTATTTTTTAAATGGTTATTTGGGTTATAACCAGATTAGTATAGCCCCTGGCGATCAAGAGAAGTCCACCTTTACTTGTCCTTATGGCACATTCGCATTTAGAAGAATGCCCTTTGGGCTGTGTAATGTTCCAGCAACCTTCTAGAGATGTATGTTGGCAATTTTTTCTGATATGGTGGAATCAATTATTGAAGTTTTTATGGATGATTTTTTAATTTTTGAGAATTCATTCACCAACTATTTAAATAATATAGGAAAAGTTCTAAAATGATGTGAAGAGACTAATTTACTTTTAAATTGGGAAAAATGTCATTTCATGGTGAAAGAAGAAATTGTTTTAGGTCATAAAATTTCAGAAAAAATAATAGAAGTGGATAGAGCCAAGATTGAGATCATTAAGAAGATGGAACCATCAACTTCTGTTAAGGAAATTAGAAGTTTCCTTAGCCACGCAGGTTTCTACCGAAGGTTTATTAAGGATTTTTATAAAATCTCTAAACCTCTTTACATGTTATTAGAAGCTAATAGATCTTTTATGTTTAATGCAGATTGCTTAAAGGCTTTTCAAGTGTTGAAAAAGACATTGATCACTACACCAATCATCGCATCACCAAATTGGAATTTACCCTTCGAATTGATGTGTGATGCAAGCGATTATACTGTTGGAGCAATGCTTGGACAGAAGCAGGACAAGATGACTCATCTAATTTATTATGTTAGCAAAACTTTAAATGAAGCACAATTGAATAACACTACTACAGAGAAAGAGCTTTTTGCAATCGTTTTTTATTTTGAAAAGTTTATACCATATTTAGTAGGTTCTAAAGTTACTGGTTTTACAAATCATGAAATAATTTGCTACTTATGTGAAAAGAAGGATGCAAAGTCGATACTTATTAGATGGGAGCTTCTACTGCAAGAGTTTGATTTAGAAATCAAAGACAAGAAAGGCTTAGAGAATTATGTTGCAGATCATCTATCCAGAGTTGAGCAAACAAATGAAATGCTACAGCAACTAGATATCAGAGACTATTTTCCAGATGAACAATTATTTATGGTAGCTCAAATTAATAATATCGAATTTCCATGGTTTGTGGATATTGCTAACTATTTGGCTGCTAGATTATTACCATCAGACACGATGAAGCAACAATTAAAGAAATTTCTTCATGATGTGCGATACTATTTCTGGGATGATCATTTTGTCTATAGGAAGTGTGCTTCAATGAGATGTTCTAGCAATATTGGAGCATTGTCACACAGCACCCTATGGAGGACATTTTGGAGGGCAAAGGACTGTAGCTAAAGCATTGCAATCAGGATACTTTTGACTATCTATGTTTAAGGATGCCCAAATATTTAGCAAAACATGTGACAAGTGCCAAAGGAAAGGTAATATTAAAATCAAAGATGAGATGCCATTGACCTACATTTTTGAACTAGAGTTGTTTGATGTATGGAGGATTGATTTCATGAGACCTTTTCCCCCATCCAATGGTAACACTTATATTTTGCTAGTTGTTGACTATGTGTCAAAATGGGTAGAGACAATTGCTTGTGTCAAGAATAATGCTAAAATGGTTTCTAAATTTTTTCAAAATAATATCTTTACTCGTTTTGGAACTCCACGTGCTCTCATAAGTGATGAGGGATCTCATTTTGTCAATAGGATCCTTAGTAACTTATTAGCAAAATATGGTATAAAACATAAAGTGTCTACCCCTCATCACCCATAAGCTAATGGTCAAGTAGAGGTTTCCAATAGAGAAATTAAGGGAATCTTAGAGAAGGTTGTCAACCCAACTAAGAAAGATTAGTCTTTTAGACTTCCAGACGCTTTTTGCGCGTATAAAATTGCATTCAAAACACCTTTAGAAATGTCTTTTTATAGGTTGGTTTATGGGAAAGCCTTTCATCTGCCATTAGAGTTAGAGCACAAGACTTTCTAGGCATTGAAAAATCTCAATTTTGACATCAACGCTGCAAGAGCAATAAGATTCCTGCAGTTAAATGAATTGGAAGAGTATCGCCATTTTTCATATGAAAATGCAAAGATCTAAAAGGGGAAAACAAAAGCTTGGCATGATAGGAGATTGAACCCAAAACAATTCGAAAAAGATCAACAAGTACTACTATACAATTAAAGACTTAGACTTTTTCTTGGAAAGTTAAAGTTTTGATGGTCTGGAGCTTTCACAATCTCAAAAGTTCTCTTATAGGAAGCTGTTGAATTGAGAGATGAAAACAATGTGAGAAGCTTTAGAGTCAATGGATAGCGGATAAAACATTATTGAGGAGAAAATGTTCTTTGTAAGTGTGCTTCTTTCCAGTTGCTGGAACCCTGACAGAGCAAATATATTGCAGGAGCAATTATTGAGCATAACGTTAAAATCCATTTCGTTCTCTAATTTTAGTTTTTGAATTTTTGTTATATTTTAGGAAATATCTTAGGAGAATATTGTAGGAAAATTAACCGGATCTTATTTGAAACCCGACGCAGCAGAAGCTGGCACATTGATTGGAGATCGGGGATCGAATGACAACTTTTGAATAAAAGGATTTTTATAGAAAAAGTTTGGGAAAAAAAACTTACCTTTGGGATGTTACAAAGGTGAATGATTTCTGGGAGGACCCACATGATCTTCCGAGTTATCTTTGATATGCTACGAACTGGTGTGTCGACACCTTTTGGGAGAATTAGAAGAAAACTAATTTTCTTCCTTGGGAGAAGAGGGAGAAGAAGGAGGCCATTACTTACTTAGTTAGATTTTGATTATAAGTTTCCTTACATAGGGCCAAAACCCTAAGAACTTTAATTTAATTATGAAAATTAAAAACTCAATTTTCAAAATTAATTGTTCAACTCCGATTTCATGGGTTTAGGTTCATGGACTCTTCCATGGACCCTAACACTGAGCCATGTCCCATTGGACTTCCAAAACTCAATGGGCTCCTTTCCTATGTAATAAGGCCTAAAACTGGTATAACTATCCAACTGGTCTTCCTAAGTCCAATTAGCCCAATTTCTAGTTAATTAATAACAAATCTAATTTATTATTAATAGTCAAATTAATTAATCCCAATTTGTAATTAATTAGTAATAAATCTAATTTATTATTAATAGTCAAATTAAATTATCCAATTTGTAATTAATTAATAATAAATCTAATTTATTATTAATATCCAAATTAAATAATTTAATTAAAAAAATTAAAGAATCTTTATTATTTAATTTTCTCCCAATCAATTATTCGTTGTAGGGGTAACGAGCTAGCAAGAGGACATTGAACCTACAATTTTGAGCTCCAATGGTTAAGATCAGTCAGTCAAACTAGTCAACTAACCAACCCCACCATTAACCCAATGTAACTCTACTATAAACCTGAGGTTGCACTCTCGCACTGTAGATGAGTTACGTCCACGAATGTAACCATAACAGTTTATTTGATCTTTCACAAAGTGACTCGTGGTTCCAGTTAGGTGAAATGACCGTTTTGCCATTGGCTTCACCTCTTACTCCTTAAGTACAACTGGTTCTCTAATGGATAGCCTTCCATGAATCTCATCATGAGAAAATCCTTCTTGAGGTATCAAGAAGGCGGGTATCCTATTATCCAAGTACCGAACCAGCACATTAAGGGAATTACTTATATACACACTCAATATGGAGAAGTGCACACTTTGCACTTTCCACTATTGAATGCTTGTGAATTCCATCTTGTGTAGGAATGTTCCCAGCTCCCCAATTGAATGCATTCCCAAGACACTAGGCTTATTGAGCGAATATATAAGTCACTTTTACCACGCTGCTCAAATAACACACTCGCATAGGCAGAAGTTCATAACACACTCAGGATTTAGATCAAATGACCTAGGATCATCCTACTGATGTGTTTGCATTTTCTTTCAATGTTCTACAAGAAATATACATAACACATTGCGATTCAGTCTTATGCAATTCCATGACATATGATACCTCCACTCACATGTCACCACATGAACGATCCGAATAAGACCATTTGTAACAGTTACAAAGTGGACTGTATCAACAGTATATTAGAATAAAATCCCTAACCATATCCATATACTAGAGACCATTTAAGCCATTACTCTTAACTTGATCCTCTCGTATGTCTGATACATACCAAGTTTAAGAACACATCCGATGGCCAAGAAGCGATTAGACATTGAATGTCGCTAAATTTGATAAGATGCACAAATAATTTTTAAGTTTATCTAATTTACATCATTATAGTTTACATGATATCACAAGGTTAGGGCATAAATCCCAACAATCTCCCACTTGCACTAAAGCGAGTGAGATATGTACCTAGGTCATCTCATACCCTTACATACTCCCACTAGAAGGGAAATATCTCGCAATCCTAGACTCTCCTATCTGTTAGCCATGAGAGCCCCTATAAACTAATCAGCACGTTCACCCCCAAATGCCATTTTGATCAACACCAAAACTCTTTCGTTCTTAAATGCTTGATTTCAAGTTTCTTAAAATTATCCACTTTACATCTGATGAAGTGTCTTTATAATTTTGTATTTGGAACACTTCCAAATCACTAGAGAACTTGAATAACCATATAACTATTCTAGCAGCTTCATAAGCTTAGATATTATAGTAGTATTAGCAACACAATTTTGCTCGATGTATATCCATACTATGGCTTTAAACATTAAGTGAGTGCACGAACCGTAACTTGGATTTTCATAAATCTTTTCTTTTAGGTGTTCGTGTTAGTGTATTTCATAAGAATCTAATTCTTATCTATAAGCCTATAATCCTTTTTCGGAAAAAAAAATTAAGGTTAACTATTATTGCAACCGAATGATCTTATCCTAGTTTTAACTAAAATCTATTTTGTAAATCACTTCTTTACATAATATTACATCTCAATGTGTAAATTTAATGTAAAGACTTAAAGGAAACAACTATGTTTGATTGTTATTTACTTGTCGGTACAAGATTTTATCAATCTAGGATATAAGCCACATGTTTTGATACCATATCAAACGTTATTGTTTCTAAACTTATGCATTTACACATATTCACTAACTTGTGCATTTGCAATTAGCAAACAATTTGTTATGGTTTATGAACAATCTCATCTTTCTGGATACATCAAATAAATGCTTATTTCAAGATTCTTATTCAGGAAATAACTATCTTGATGTCTATTTGCCAAAATCACATAGTCAAACTATTAGGCAAACATGCCAAAGGATGTCAATGACTCTAACATGATAACACTAGAGATAATCTTTATAAGATTTAATTATTTGCCACAAGTCATATTATTGAAGATCATTATCTTCTGTCTCATCCTCCTTTCCTTTTGTAAATTACAAGCTCCAAAGAGAAATAAAGTACAAAGACTCCATTTTGAGGTTCATGACTCCCAGTCTTGTTCTTTTATGATCAGCACCCTCCATCATGCATGGATCTTCTTAGTCGTCTAACATGAAGACTTGAACTTTACTTAAGCCCAAAAAAAATGGTTGGGTTGACTCAAACTCTCCCACTACATTGAGGTACTAATATAACTTTCTAACTCTCAAGCATGACTCTGTCAACAACCCTTACTGACTAACTGTTGGTCTTTACCAATAGTCAATTCTTTTAACATCTTATTCGTTGTATATGTCTATTTAATCTAGTTCATTTGAAGAAAGACACAATTTTTCACTACAAACTTTTTCTTTTCATTTGAACTATAAAAAAGTCATGCCTACGATTAGGCACTTCTTTAAACGAAGTTCCATTTAATTTGAAATTTCTTGTAGCAACTTTACAAGTGATTCTAAATCATGAAAGTGTCATAAACAAACTTTATAACATTTTTATTAATCAAAGGAACTTCAATAGTACAGTCCTCACTGCTTACTTATTCATTTTCGTCATTTCCAATAAGCTTTTGGATTCATGTTTTGCTTGCAACATATTTGTGGCATTAATGTTGTAAAAGCTAGGACCTAGTCCATTGACTATATGAAAATACGTCGAACTCCAAGTGCATTTATTTTTTATTACGATCTTATCATAATCATGATAGTTTACCCTCTTAGTTCTTATCCAATCTTGAACTTTTCAAGAATCTTGACTTTAAGATCCAATAGGCTCCAAAATAAATATCCAGTATGAATGATCATCTCTATAAGAGACAAAACATTCTCAACCACACTTTAAACTGTTGCATCCATTGAGCCTCCAAGGCCCAAATGCAATAGGCTAGTGGTTCATTGTGTTGGGGTTAATGCCCTAAACCTCGTGGTCTTGTAATTGTTTACTTCTTAATATGTACTCAAATGATTTATTTAATAAAATAAGGGTTATTTTATTCAACATTTAGTGTGCATAAACCCAATCCAATAAACTAAGATCCATGGTTATTTTATGAAAGCTTAAACATGTATGTGGAGACATACAAGTAGATCATGTCTAAGGAATAACCTAAATGGTCTGTAGTATATGGATAAGGTTGGGTGTCTTATCCTGGTGACACTACGGATACGACCCTCTTTGTGATTGTTACAAATGTTGTAAAGTGTCACAAACGTTTCGATCTTAACGTTCATGTGGAGACATGTGAGTGAGGGTATCTTATATATGTGAGACATGTATAAGACCGGACTGCGAAGTGATTTGTCTCTCAGTATAACATCGTTGCTGAAAGAGACTTACACTTCACTAGGATGATCATTGATGACTCGACCTTAATCCTAAGTCAGTTGTGAACTTCTGCCTGTGAAGGCAATTCTTTGATTAGTATTTGTGAGAGTGACCAGATACGCCGACTCAATAAGCCTACCCTTTTGAGGATTTGTCTGAGCAGGGAGCCGAGAACTCAACTGTACACGATTGAAATTAACACATTTTGAATTACTACCTTAAGAGCTGATACCGAGGGTTGAACAATGAAGCACATCACCTTCTCACCGGCCAGAGAGGAGTCTAGCTCATAGTTGGACTATGACTATATTGTTCATTAGAAGTATCGGTGGTGCTTTAGGAGTTAGAGGTAGCACAGGGGTAAAATGGTAATTTGACCCAGTTGTAATTACGAGCAATTTGAAGGGTTGACTTACTGTTGATTGTCAAATCCATGGACATAGAAATGTATCTATAGTGCGAAGAGTGTAGCTATCGGTCTTTAGTGGAGTGACCGACAGTTAATGAATGTTGATTAAATTAATTTAAGAGTTTAATTAATTAATCTCGTATCATTGGACCTTCTAATTTGTAGGTCCATAAGGTCCACTTGCTAGCTTGCTAAGAATTATTCAAAGAATAAGATTTTGGGAATAATTTGAATTGTTCAAATTATTTGAGGGAATATATATATGGTATAATGTATATTGATACATTATAATATATAATTAATTATAAATATGATTTATAATTGAACTATATAATATGTGAGAATTTAAACTTTTGAATAAGATTCAAATGTTGTTTATATGAATGAGATTCATATAAATACTATAGGTTCAAATTTAATATGAATAGGATTCATATTAAAACTATAGGTTAAAAGAGAGAGATATGCATTTAATGTGATTAATGTGCATATTATATAGTTAATTAATTATAAGATAATTAATTAATTATATTTTTTTTATTAAAAAAATAAATTAATTTCCCACTAATGGGGAGTTCATGGATTACATGGCAGCAAAATAAGGCTCTCCACCTTCTCTCTTAATTTACGTTAAATACCTCAATGTTATGAACACAGAGGTTAATGAACAACTCACATTTTCCTTTCCCTAACCAAATTCAAGAAGATCCCACAATCTAGATTTCTTGATATTTGAGCGTAGCAAGTGCTCTGAGTGGTAGTGTTCGTGTTTGCATCTTGCTATTGAACAACGTTATGAGGAATTATGTGAAATTCAACAAAGGTAAACTTCTCATTCATTCACTGTATTTTGGTTTCATGCATGCTTTTCCAAACTGAATATTGAATGCATTGGCGTTAAATCGCTTCCGCTGAGGAATTGATCCCTTCACTTTGCATGTCTTCTAGGATCTGATTAATTTGTTCTATTTGGCTAGCCGTACTAAAATTTAGTTGTGTGCTCATCGCTTTCTGTAAACTCTTCCAAAACTTGGAGACAAAATGAGTATCTCGGTATGAAACAATTGATACTGGGACAACATGCAACCAGATGATCTCTTTTAAGTACATTTGAGCTAGTGCTTATGTAGTATGGGAGGTCTTGCAGAGTAAGAAATGGGCCAACTTGATGAGTTGATCTACAATTACTTAGATCATGTTGTGGCCTTTAATAGTTATTGGGAGTCCTGAGATGAAATCCATGGAAATATGCTCCCATTTCCACTTTGGAACATTCAGCGACTGGAGGAGTCCTTGTGGTCGTTGTCTAGTGATTTTACCTGTTGACAAACCAAGTATTTACTTACATAGTCGGCTATGTAAGTTTTCATGTTATGCCACCAGTAATGTGCTCTTAAGCCTTGGTACATCTCGGTACTCCTAGGATGTATTGAAAGGCATGACTCGTGAGTTTCCTTCAATAGTTCTATGTTGATTTCTTCATCTTTCGGTACACATAGTAGCCCATGGTAGAGCAACGCAAAGTCTGGGGCTGTGGAGAATTCGCTGGTTCCTCCATTCTCTGGTTGCAGCTATTTGTTTAGGTATTTGTCTATTTACTGTACATCAATTATCTTTTTCTTTAAAGCAAGACTTGCAGTTAACTGGGCTATTTGAGCTATGATGGTTTTTGGTATGAGTAAGATTTTGGCTCTTTCCAAGTCATCCATTATGTGTTTGAAGATGGTAATTAGAGCTGCTGTGTGAGTTGACTTTCAGCTAAGAGCATCAACCATAACGTTAGCTTTTCCTAGATGATAGAAGATCTCACAGTCGTAGTCTTTGACCAATTCTAGCCATCTTCGTTGCCTCATATTTAACTCTTTTTGGATAAAGAAGTATTTAAGACTTTTATGATCCGTATAGATCTGGATCTTTTTCCCATATAAGTAATGTCTCCCTATCTTTAAAGCAAAGACTACAGCTGCTAACTCCAAGTCATGGATAGGATAATTTTGTTCACAAGGTTTAAGTTTTCTTGAAGCATATGCTATTACCTTACCGTGCTGCATCAAAACACAACCAAGCTCCTTTGTGGATGCGTCACTGTAGATAGTTAAACCCCCTAATCCATCAGATATAGTGAGATGGGAGTTGTGGTCAACCTTTCCTTTAATTCCTCAAAGCTTTGTTCACATGCTTGGTTCTAGACAAAAGGATTATCCTTCTTGGTAAGATTAGTTAAGGGTACGACTATAATTGAGAAATTCTTTACAAATCGTCTATAATATCCTGCTAATCCAAGAAAGCTTTGCACCTCACCGACCATTGTTGGACGAGGCCATTTGTTGACTGCTTCCATCTTAGTAGAGTCTACTGAGATCCCTTCTTGGCTTACAATATGTCCTCGATAGGTAACTCATCGTACCCAAAACTCGAACTTTGAGAATTTTGCATATAACTTATCATTATGGAGAGGACTCCCCTAAGATGTCTTTCATGTTCTGCCTCAAACTTGGAATAGTCCTTAAAAATTGTATTCATCAGGTCCAAGAAGGCTGCTGGGGCATTAGTTAATCCAAAGGGCATCACAACAAACTCATAATGCCCATATCTTGTTCAAAATGTAGTCCTAGGGATATCAGACTCCTTGATTCATAATTGATGATATCCTTATTGTAGGTCTATTTTGGAGAAGACTGAGGCTCCTTGTAGCTAGTCAAATAGGTCGTTGATGCGTGGGAGTAGGTACTTATTCTTTATTGTCAACTTATTTAACTTATGATAATCTATCATAATCACATTGATCCATCCTTTTCGTAACAAATAGGACAAGTGCTCCCCATGGAGACACGCTAGGGCGATAAATCCTTTGTCTAACAATTCTTGTAATTATCTCTTGAGTTATTTTAGCTCTGTAGGCGCCATTCTAGATGGTGCCTTAGATACTGGTTCAACTTCTGGAATTAAGTCTATACAGAATTATATTTCTCGACTAGGTGGAAAACTTAGAAGCTCTTCTAGGGATACATCTTTAAACTTTCTTATTACAGGAACTGCCTTAACATCATCCTTTTGATTTTGTAACTCTATCACACCAGTTAGATATGCCCAAGCCCCATGGTTGAGCAAATGCTTAGTCTTTAAGGCTGAAATTATTCTTTGGGCTAATTGTGTACACAAAACTCTTAAATTTAATTCTCGTTCCTGTTGGGAAGGTAAATATGACCTATTTGTGATGGAAATCTTGTTGGGGTTGATGCCCTAAATCTTGTGAGTTTCGTAGTTTGTAAACTTTATACACAAATTATTTAATAAAATAATGTGTTATTTTATTTGAAATTTGGTGTGCATTAACCCAATTCAATAAACTAAGATCTAAGGTTATTTTATGTAATTTAAACATCTATTTGGTAGACATACAGATGAATCATATTTAAGGAATAACCTAAACGGTCTATAGTATAAGGATAAAGTTAGGTACCTTATCCTAGGAACACTATTGGATACGACCCACTTTATAATTGTTACAAGAGTTGTAAAGTGTTACAAACGATTATGATCTTAATCGTTTGTGTGAAGACATGTGAGTGGGGGTATCCTATACAAAGAGTTTGTATGAGACCGGACCGTGAAGTGATTAGTCTCTCTTTATAACACTGTTGCTTGAAGAGATTAACATTTCACTAGGATGATCATAGGTGGCTCGACCTTAATCCTAAGTGAGTTGTGAATTCTTGCCAATAAGGACAATTTTTTAATCTGTCTGGGTGAGAGTGGCCGAGTTTGTAGATTCAATAAGCCTTCTATTTTGGGGATTTGTCCGACTAGGTAGCTAGAAACGCAGCTACACAAGATGAAATTCATTTCTTCCCTTCTTGAGGGTAAGCAGATGAATTATTCCCTTAAGGGCTGATTTTGGGTCTGGAACAATGAGGCACCTCACCCTTTCACTGGCCAGAGAGGGGTCTAGTTATAGTTGGACTATAGCTAATTGTTCATTAGAGTGATCAGTGGTACTCAAGGAGTTAGATATAACTACAAGGGTAAAGCGATGATTTTTACCCAGTTGTAGTTCTGAACAATTCGTGAGGGTCGACTTACTATTGATTAATTAAATACATGGACACAGAAATAAATCTATAGTGCGAAGAGTGCAGCTATCAGTCTTTAGTGGAGTGACTGGCAGTTAATGAATGTTGGTTAATTAATTAAAGGGTTTATTAATTAATCTCATATCATTGGAGCCGCTAATCTGTAGGTCCATAAGGTCCCTTTGCTAGCTCGCTACGAATTTTACAAGGAATAATTATTTTGAAATAATTTAAATTGTTCAAATTATTTGAGGGAATGTAGGGTATAATATATAATGATACATTATAGTGTATAGTTAATTATAAATAGGATTTATAATTAAACTATATAATATGTGAGAAATTAAACATTTGAATAAGTTTCAACTTGTAATTATATGAATGAGATTCATATAAATACTATAGGTTAAAATTTAATATGAATGAGATTTATATTGAAGAGAGAGATATGCATTTAATGTGATTAACATGCACAATATATAGTTAATTGATTATTAGATAATTAATTAATTATATTATATTTTTTTAATATAATTGATTCAATTAACTCTCCATTACTAGGGAGTTAATGGGTTTATATTGGTAGGAAGTTAACGTAACTCCCCCTCCCACTCTCTCTTCTTTTTCTTTTAAGTTCTGTGTTAAGCACAGAGAATTTTGCTTCAGTTTTTTCACGTTTTCTCCCTCACCCAAAATCACAGAGAGATCCCACAATCTTAGAATTTCCTTCTCCAGAGAATAGTAAGCTTTCTAAGTGGTAGTGTCCATCGGTTTGTGTTGCTTGCTGGTGTTCGTAGCTCTTAGAAATCCAGTGAAGTTTCTACAACGGTAAATGCATTTTACTTTCTCTATGTTTCCTTATCGTATGGTTTTTTTCAAATTGAATCTTGAGTGCACGGTGTTCACACGCTTCCGCAAGGAATTCGATTCCTTTAAATCTATGCTTGCATAGTTTGCTGCTAACCAGTTCATTTCTAGTATTATGTCAAAATCACTTATATCTAGGATGATAAGAGTCACTCTTAGTTTATGTCCTGATACTGACAACTCGTAGTGTTCCACTGCTGAGTTAGCCGGCATAGATACTCTAGTTGGAGTGGCTACAAATAGAATGTATCCTAAAGGCTCTGATTTTAATTGACCATGTCATGCAAACATTGTGGAGATGAATGAATGACTAGAGCCTGAATGAAATAAAGTAAAGGCATAATACGCGAGGATGGGTAATGTACCTGCAACAACTACAACTTGACTCTCCACTTCTTGAAGTGTAACAGCAAACACCTGTCCTTTCTACTGTTGTGTGACCTTGTTACTGATAGGCTGATTGTTCTCAGTGAATGATACTTGGGTGACAAGCTTTGGGCAAGCCTTTGCATAGTGACCCCTTTGGCCACAGTTGAAACACACTCCTAAGTTTCAAAGACATTGCCCTTGATGGTGCTTTTCATAATCCCTGCACTTAGGATATGTGAAAGTTTGGTTCTTCTGTTGTGACTGTACGCCCTGTGTGCCTTAGGAATTTTTGGCTTGCCGCTGCGAATGTTGGAAGCCTTGTTGGTTGAATTTCCTCTTTTGATTTAGCATAAACCCTCGTTCAACAGTTGAGGTTTTGGCAGCATGATCTACTTCCATGAGTGAGGCTAGGGCAAGTGCATATTATTTGTGTTGAAGAGCAGTAACAGTGTCCCGAATGCCATCTTTTAAGTCCCACATAAATCTTTCCACCTTCTTCTTTTCTTGCGTTCACTAGTAGGGGGACAAAGTGGGACAAACAATCAAATTTTCATTCATACTCTGCCAATGACATGTTCCCTTGACGAAGACTGAGAAATTCTGCCTCCTTTTGATATTTGACTGTCAAGGAAAAGTATTTATTATAAAAAGCTCGTATGAATTGATGCCATAAGATTGAACCTTCGATTGCCCTCTCTGTGGATTCCTACCAGAACTTTGCGTCTCCTCTTAACATGAAGGTGACGCAATTTACCATATGTTCTTCTGGGGTGTTCATGAGAAGAAAAATAGTTTCTATTTCGATGTCCAATTCTCTACTACAGTTGGATCTATAAATGATCCGTCAAATGTTGAAGGATCAAACTTCCTGAATTCTCTAATGACTTCTAAGTCATCAATATTATTGGGTATTGGTGTGGTGGATGATGTTATGCTTCCATTGCTCATATTCTGTATTAGCATTTGTAGTGCTTCTAGCGTAAGTAACACGTAAGGTACTTGTCCATTTTCTTGATTTTCAACTCTTGTGGGTTCACTTCAAGGTCTGTCTCGTCATGTTGGAGCTCGTCAAGGTGGCATCTTGTACATGCATCTTATGATAAGGAAACAATCTAATTCTTCTTATCTTACTCATACTTATGTTAACTAAATTATTTACTATGTTACTTGTCTAAAAACTCCACTTACTAGCCTATTCGGCATAACTGAGGACATCACTTAACAGGCCAGACCATCTAACATCATGACTCTTCTAATGCAGGTAAACCTAATCGGCTCAAATGCTCTTATATTAAACTGTAACGACCAAACCCTTTTATAATAAGGTCCGACCGCTACAACATGCATACCTAGACTTTGCTATAGTTTTGGTAAAAAAATAATTAAAAGATCACATAAAAACTTTTATTAATCAAGTAGTAAAGACTTTACAAAAGTTTCTTTTTACAAAGCACTAGGATCCATAAAATGTTAGCGTAGTGGAACAAAATGCTTATATGACCAAAACATTGAGTTTGATGATTGGCCCTTTGAGTGATGTCCAGCCATGCTACCTACGTTGTATCCTTACCTGTAAAATCTGTAAACTAGGATGAGTATATGATATACCTAGTAAGTAGCTCTCACCTAAGGTAGTGCCCAAATGCACAGTCACATATAACATGTCATGAAAACATATGATTGGGACCTAAAACATGAACTTATCATAACATGAGGTAATTGGTTATGCTTCCAACATGAGTTTCACTACCCTGATTGGAAGATGTGGGCTTAAGCGAAACTAACTCATCTAATGATTAGCAGTGACATGCAGTCAGTAGAGCCAGAGTCACATCTGACAGCAACTGTTAACATAAACGTAAGATGGGACTAGAAGGGTACGACCATACATACCTTACTAGCCCCTAACATAAGCATAACGTAAGTTTGGGTCTAGAGGAGTGCAGCCATACATACCCTACTAGCCTTGGAAGCGTAGTGTATACCTAAAAATAACTTAATCTGGACATGATCATGAACATATATAATGCATGGGATCCCTTATAAAGAAACGTGTTTTAGCATGTAATGCAACATAACATAGTTAATGCAACATAACAAAGGCAAACTAGCATATAAGCCACTTAAAGAGAGAATGTGATTAACTACTTTCCTTGATCGTGATCCTATTTATTCTTGATAATTCCTTATGGTTTGATCATATGAATTCCATGAAGACCGCTTATGATTAGTTTTAAGACTATTGTATTAAACAACTTAAAGAACTTATTTATAGACTTATAATGATTAAATCTTGAGAGTATTAGTATAATGCTTAGTTCTTTAATGATGATGGTGATGATAATAATAATATTTAGAATAATAATAATAGTTATAACTTTAGTATAATAATAATAATAGTAATAATGATAATGATAATAATTATAGTAGTAGTATTAGTAGTATAATAGTAGTAGCAGTAGTAGTATAATAGTAATACTTTTAGTATAATAATAATAATAGTAGTAGTAGTCGAATGATGATAATGGTAATAATAATAATAATAATAATAATAATAATAATAAAAAGAAGAAGAAGAAGAAGAAGAAGAAGAAGAAGAAGAAGAAGAAGAAGAAGAAGAAGAAGAAGAAGAAGAAGAAGAA
>JAOANK020065932.1:0-19514 GCA_026257165.2 Telfairia occidentalis
AAATTACATTAAATAACCTTGGATCTTAGTTTATTGGATTGGATCTTAATGCACACTATAACTGAAATAAAATAACAACTTATTTTATTGAATAAATAATTTGTTTATAATAATTACAAAAATTACGAAACTCACAAGATTTAGGGCACCAACCCCAACACCCATATCTCGGCAACCAACCGAGCAATGA
Source organism: Telfairia occidentalis (assembly GCA_026257165.2). Taxonomy (NCBI): domain Eukaryota; kingdom Viridiplantae; phylum Streptophyta; class Magnoliopsida; order Cucurbitales; family Cucurbitaceae; genus Telfairia; species Telfairia occidentalis. Next base: position 191 of record JAOANK020065932.1, read on the forward strand.
TCAGGAAAGGGAGAGCAAGATCTACAAACCGACCCACCAATGATCACTCCCAGACTTGGATACCCTCTTCAATCACAACATTTGGGTGAACAACGACCACACATCTTCCATCAATGACCAAAGGGGGAAAATATGACAAACCATTTGAGGCAAAGGAAGACTCTTGGAACAAATCCCTCCATTGGGTGGTAACAGGTGCTTCCGAGGCGTACCCCCAGCCAAAGAGGCAAAGGCTTAATACTGGAAGTACCGGCCAAAGTCGAACCCTAGGAACCACCTACATCCAATGAAGAATCGTCCCCACTCGACGGAGAGGTCGATGAAACTGGCCTCGACCCACCCATACTAGAATGAGCATCCCACAATCCTCAAAGAACCAGCCATGCCCGAGGGGGAAGATGACAGTAAACTGAGTGGGTTGACCACAACTGCATCCAAGGGCCCCTAAAGCAGTTGCGAAGAATAATGATCGGTGAACTGCAGTCATGAACTTGAGTAGATCATCCAAATTAACCAATACCTGGACCGATGACCCTACTAGTTAACCCACCATCACCAAAAGTACCCACCCGAACTGCACCAACCGAACCACTAACCTTCGCCTCCAGCTAGCCGTCCATCAGATCTACAAATGGGTATCCATTCACCAAACCAAGCCCATCCGTCGTAGGCCCAACCTCCACCAGCCCTTCCAGCCTAGTAGACACCTCCACTTGTGCGTGTGTGGGAGAGCTAGACCCAGCTCCCACATGTGAAGGCTCTGATCCACATACCCTCCACCCAACACGCAAGGCCCGGCTAGCCACAAACATCACGCCTAACCCAAAGCCAAGTACTTGCCCACTATCTAACCCACCCATGTCCGAACCATAATAGATCTGACCCGCTAACTATTTGGTCGCCCTAGCCACATCATTCACGAGCTTAGAGCTGCCAGCTGCCAAGCCAACCCTCAGCTCCATGCCCTTGCAGCTAGAGAAGTTTTCTTCCTCAAAAAAAGACACTACAAATGTTTTCATCGCTGCACACCAATCTTGATCGCCTAGCGTCCTTCGACAACCCTCCATGCCAATTCATGGCACCATGTCACTGCACAATAACCTCTCCTGTAGTAATCGCAGTCGCCACCCCCAAAAACCTTGACCATCAATGTTTCTCTCCAAAGGTCTGCTGTTAGATGATTCCTCAGAGTCCTTCAACAGTAGCCGCCAACGTTCTCCTCCACCCCTGCACGAAGTGACTCGCTGCGTCTAAGGAACCCCCGACAATCACACTCTGCCCAAACCCTCATCCAAAACACTACCCCCATCCACCATTTAAGGCGTGCGATCAACCCCATCCGAAGACACTAGGTGACCACCTGCAAGAGGGTTAGCCACCATCAACAACGAGTCCCACCTCTTCTTCTTGTTGGACGACAATTTCTTTTGCATCGTCCCAGCCCTTAAAACACCTACTACAACCACTCAAACAGCCCATACCAATCAAAATAAAAAGAAACAGAAAAACATACCTTAGAAAGAAGACACCGTCAAGCCTACAATGATCATTACAACACCCTTCACCGATCGTTGAGGGTGCTGATCGCCCCTATGAAGCGAAGCCCCTGTGCACCATAATCAACAGGCAACAATTTCGTGTTATTCACGAGAAGCTTCATCTTTGTTTTTTTTATGAAACGCCAATTAGCAAGTTTCTATCTGAGAAACAAAGCAACACCGGATTCATATTCAGAAACGATTCTTCCATTGATCTCTCAGACGTTGGAGATTGCAACTAATTTAATGTTTATTGCGAATTTGATCGTGTCGTAATGCCGCCTCTCTAATTTTCTGTGTCTAAATGGCGGATTACCGACGTGTTGCATATGGTGTGAGGTTTTTGTTCTAGTGGCGAGAGACTCCTTAAACCTAATGGACTAAATCTAAAAGTGGTGCTGCAAATCAATTTGCCGGCAGTGAGTGATTGAGTTTTTGATGTAAATTGAAACTTGTCGGAGATGAAATCAAATTTTTTGGCTTTGTTTTGCTGGCGATTGATTGAGTTCTCGCACAATAAATTAGATCTTTTTCACCTTTTCATATATCCAATTTAATTATGTTTCATTATTACATATATAATTTTCTTCATTACTATACAATTCAACTTTTTGGTTTATTAATTGTGTTTCTGAACTCCAAAAGAAAACTCTTGTTTCTAATATCCTTCTTTTTTCCATCTCTTCTTCCTCCATTTCTTCTTTGTCTACATTATATCCTACATTTTTCATTCTTCTTTCGCGTATCTTTATCTTCTTTGTATTCAACTCATTTTGCCAATGTATTCTTCTTCATCATCTTCTTTACAGCATTATATTACGCAAAGACATGAGTACATTTCTTTGTTTCCATTTTCTAGTGTTACTTTTTTAGCTCACCATTTCAGTTTTGTGTGTTATTTTTCAATTATTCTTTGTTTGCATTCTTTTTTCAGTTCTACTCTTATATGTTTTAAGTTGTTAATTTCATTCTTTATCAATTGGTTTCTTTAATTCAGTAATTGTTCTTGTATCCATTTTTTCATATATATCCCTTATTTCTTTTTATCACAACAAGTTGTTTCAAAAAAATTTGGGTGTGTTTGGTTTGAGGTCTGAAAGTAGAAAATTGAAAACTAGAGATTTAACGGAAACAAAGTTTGTATCATGTGTTTACAGAGATGTGTTTGTTAGTAGATTTAAAAATTAGATTTAAATTTAAGAAGTTGTTCAAAGTACGTTTAATAATATATTCTTATACAATATGTTGGGAGTCAAATTAGGAGTTGTTCGCACGTGGCTGCTCATGTTGAACCCCACCCAAAAAGGAGAAACTTTTCCCCTCAAGGTGTGGTACTATTGAGACAATGCTTTCGAGGGGACTAGTAACGCTTACCTAGCAAATCAAGGCAAACATAACGCCATGATCTTCGAAAAGGTGACATTCACACCTAAATGGGCTCGACCTACTCCGACTCCATCTATAAATATGGCAAGCACATCTCTTGACAGGTATGCACGATTTTTTTACTCACTTAGAGAGAATACTAAATCTTATTGACTTGAGTGTCGCAATGTTGTCGGAGAGCTCCGTACCAGAGCTAGTTTTCTTATTACAGATCACTTTGGGAACTCTTCAAAAGTGTCTATAGAGCACGGTCGATTTCATGCAACAACTTTTGCTGACGTCTATGTGGACAAGATCTAAGAGTTGTCATTTCACTACCTGAGAACTCTAGATGATTGGATCAAATCTCGAGCAATCAGAACACTCAAGCAATGAGAGATGACGACTCAACACTTTAGCTGCTTTTAGAAATGAGTTTACCCTGCATCCTCCTCATCACAACCCACATGGCAGCCTTTGATGAGGAAGACAAAGGCAAGCTATAAGGGCCCAAAATAACAAGAATGTAGAACCATCATGGCCTTAGTGGCCCAAATGCAGAAAATGCAAGGGTCAAATGGACAAAATGACACACCTCGTCCATGCAACATAGGACTGGTGCACAAATGAAGTAAGCTCTTTGGGAGTATGAGACACAACAAGATGCAAACAACAGACTAGAAACAATTCTACACGTAAACTGGGGGATGGACCTTGGCCTCAACGTAACGAACTCCACTCTAGACATAGCCAATCGCAAAAATCCCAATGGATTTGTGTGAAAAACTCAACGAAAGAGTCCACGAGTGTAGTAGAGGGTTGATGAGCCAAACTATCCATCACAGACCAACAACTAGCCACCACGAACCAACCAGGTTGAAAACTGCCAAGGCTAATGACTGGAAGTCAAAGATGGACAAGCTCAAAAGCAAGCTTAAAAGAGCCTTAAAGGGAAGGCTAACTAATATAAAGAAACCTACAATGATAATGCGGACCTGGTGAATGACAAGCCACTTAAGTAGGATAATCCACCATTCGCCATGGATGTGATGATCGCTGATATACCAAACAAGTTTAAGGTGCCAACCATGAAGGCACATGGTCGGTCAACTGACCCAATCGAGCATGTGAAAACTTATCGATCAAGGATATGGAGCTGCATGCAAACGTCGATTGATTAACTGTCGAGATTTCTTCATAACATTGATAAAGGATGCTCAATCCTGGTACTAACAATTTTAGAATGACACCATGGCCAATTTTTAAGAATTAGCATAGGTATTAATGGATCAGTTCGTAGGCAACCATGACAATAGGAGGCTTACTACACACCAACTCATAATAAAGTAAAACGACTTTAACTCTTACAGAGAGTATATAGGTAGGTTCACGAGGAAAATGTTAACTTGCTTCTTTGTTGTCGATCCTCTTAGTCACAATGAACACCCCAAATCAGTTAAATAAGATTTGGTCATGTAGGTGAATACTCGGATGACACCTCTACCACAACCTTCATAGTGGGTCTAAAGGTGTTGGTGATGTCTACATGAAAAGGATCTAGTAAAATCCTTGGTAAAGAAGCCTGCCACATCTACTTTCGACTTGTTAACTAGGGCTCATAGGCACATGATGGTCGATGAATTTTTAAGCTCGAGAAAGTCGAGAATAAATGACAATGATTGACCATTGTCACATAAAGCTAAGGAAAAGGTGATCGAGGCCACCAGAACAAGCTTAGCAATTTTTTATGAATTGGCGAATAGTTGAGCAAAGGTGGGCGATTTGAAAAGTATACCCCCACAAACCTTCCTATAAGTGAAATCTTGCCAAAAGTGGAAAACATTGGACTCCTCAAGCAACTGAGTAGATTGCGCTTAGGGGCGAACAAATGAGATCGAAGTAAATACTATCACTTTCTTTGACCATGAACATGATACCTCAAATTGCTATGACTTAAAAGAACAAATATAATCTCGCATCCAAAGGGGGTACCTAAAGAAATACATCGTTAGAGGTGAAGCCTTAATCTCAGCTCAACCAAACAAGGACCATGAACGGGAGGAATCACCTTCGCCTAGAGAAGACCAGCCCAAGGAGATCCTCACCATCTTTGAGGGACCCTCGGGTGGGAACTATTTGATTTGTTCTACTTGGTTCTTTTGTCTCAATTTCTATCAATGTAATGTAAATTAATGCTTAGTATGCTTTAGAATCATACAAAAAGAAACTGAGTCATGCTTAAGTATAAGCAATCGTACAAGTTATATAGGGAATATTTCAGAGTATCAATCCACAGAGATAGGTGGTGATGTGTTGTGTTTATGCTCATCAATGAAAAGATGACCTAATAAACTCCTTAAAAGAAATGGGGGTTGGAAGAGATATAATCGGTGTTGTGTTGGTTTGATGATAGTAAGTAAACAAAAGCAGTAAGCAAAAGCGATAAAAAGTAGGCTTAAAGATATCACAAGATAAAGATAATGGGAAGTAAAACAGATGGCTACTTAAATCCTCTCCTCATTAAGGATATTGTGCTAAAGCATTTTCTACAGTAAAACAATGTGTAGAAACCAGGGATCACACTCATGTCACTCTGTTGAGGCTTTGAGTTTATAAAATAGATTACATTTATGTCTAAACTACAACCTGTAGCTTAATATACTCAGCCGTCTTGGTTTTACAACCATTCTCACTATGTCTCTAGTGTATCAAATGTTGTATTGTTTAAGTAATTTTGACTTTTTCTCAACCTGTCAGCAATGATACAACTATCATATTCAACTAGTGATCAGATGTGCTAAATAGCCATTCAACTAAGCAACTTAAACAAGCTAAAATACATCTTTATTGCAAAAATAAACTCACAGTAGTATCACAAAGATGGATACTCATCTTGAACCACCAGTAAATGGGTTTAGTTATAAACTATAAAAATGTAAAGTTCAAAGCTATAACTGAAAGCTTTTCAAAACTGTAAATGAAAGCTATAAATAAAAACTATAAATGAAAGTTGTAAATGAAGATGGTAAATGAAAGTTATAAATGAAATCAACAATAGGCAAAAGAAAGAGAAGAAGAAAGCTCCAAGAAAGCTGGTCGGCAGGTTCTTGCGGCCTAGGTTTTCTTCCTTGAGAGAGAGATTTACTTTTCTTGTATTCTTTTGCTTATTTGACGGTTTCTTACCTTAAAATTTAGCGCCATCTTCCTTATATAAGAGGTGCAAATGTCCAATCAATCTCTATCCTCGAATCACATGTAAAGAAAAAGGGAATACCGTATTTTTCTTTCTAATGCATGTGAAAGTTACTCAAAAGAATCATCGAATGGTTGTTCTAAGGGCATGCTATCACAAATACAAGACAAAGCATAGCTTGTTTAGGGTTATTTTAACTCTCTTTTTTAGAGTTATTAGGCACTCCAAGAATAAAAGAAACTCTAAATAGAGAGTTAAGACACGAGGTCTACTCTGTGAAGACTTTAAAACTCGTCTCCATAATCGAGTTTACTGAGTAAGATGCAAAAGAGTGTCATTTGCCACACAATAATGCCTTAGTCATTATGGTTGACATTGACTACATCAAGGCCCACCGAGTCTTGGTTGATAACATAGTATCCACCAATGTGCTCTCATTAACCATGTTTGTCACCCTTGGGTGGGGAAGAAGTCAGCTGAGGCCTTATCCATCCCAATTAATCGAATTGTTCGAAGAGCGAGTAACCCCCCCAAAGGTGTATTGAGCTGGCAATCCCTTAGGGAATAATGCAAAAAAATAACAAGGATAGTGGAGTTTTTCATGGTAGATGGCACTTTGGTGTATAATGCCATCCTTGTCTAATGCACTATCTACAACCTGTAGACTATCCCTTCAACTTTTCACCAAGTGATGAAGTATCCAACTCCCAATGATGTGGGAATTGTTCAAGGAGAATAGCATGCCTCGTGAGAGTGTTACGTATTGGCCATGAGATGAACAAAGACAACATGCATTATAGAGGTTGATAAGAAGCCTCTGCCAATGCAACACGAGGTAACAAAGATGCAGACATACCTCGTAGAAGAACTTGAGCTTGTCCTGGTGTTGGACGATGATAAACATGTCAGCATCAAGACAAAGTGGGGGGCTATACCCAGATTCTAGCCTCATAAAATTTCTTCGATCTAAGTTTGACATATTTTCCTGGAGGCATGTGGATATGCCAGGCATTGACCCTAAAATCATGGTTCACAAATTTAATGTGGACCCTAAATTCGAACCAGTCAAACAAAAGCGGTGCTCAGTAAATGCTGCCAAGAGGACAACCATCATGGATGAGTTTAAGAATCATATCAATGAAGACTTTATTAGAGAGGTCTGCTATCATTAGTGGATGTTGAATGTCATCCTTGTCAAAAAGGCCAATGGCAACTAGAGAGTATAAATTGTCAAATGATGGTCGAAGTCCTCCGACAGCTCCAGAAAAAGCTCAACAACATAAAAGAAGCTTGGTTGTTCGCCCAATTGGCATAGACCTCATTGGACTCTCCCAACTGGAACGGAACAAACTAAGTTTGTTGTAATCGCCATGGACTACTTCACTAAGTGGGTTGAAGTCGAGCCTCTGACAACCATTAGCAAACAAAAAAATAACCAACTTCGCTAGCGCAACATAGTTTGCTGGTTTGGGATTTTGAAGACGATCATCTCTGATAATGATAAATAGTTCAACAATGCTAACTTCAAAGAATTCTATTTTGAACTCGGTATCCAACATCTTCGCTCCTTGCCAACTCACCACAAAAAAAAAAAAGCCAAGTATAAACCATAAAAAATAAATAAATAAAAAGGACCCTGAAGGCGAAGCTAGAAGGCTTAAAAAGACTTTGAGATGAGGAACAACCTCAGGTACTATAGGCATATGGTACTACAGTGCAATCCTCCACAAGGGCAACCCCATTTTTTCTAACGTTTAGAACTGAGGCGGTGATCGCTATGGAAATCAACTTATCTTCTCTTAAGGTCGAGAACTTTGACCCCCAGTCGAATGATGACGAACAATGTTTGAATCTGAACCTTTTGGAAGAGTATTGCGAACAACTCACCTACGAGTTGCGGAATATAAGAACAAAGCCACTAGGTATTCAAACACTAAAGTCAAACGAAGGCAGTTTCTGCTAGGCGACCTCATCCTTAGACGAGTTATCTCAACATCACTGATGTTCATGTCGACCTTTTGGGGCAAACTTGGAAGGGTCCACATACAAAGTCACTAAAGGTGCGCGACCTGGCACGTATCAGTTGGAAGACAGTACAGGAAAAACGTTCAAGCACCCGTGAAATGTTGAGCACCTTAAATTGTATTTCCTTCATGTTGTCCATTGTTATATGCTAATAAAATGATGCTTTCATGCCGATTATAATTGAAATTGAAGATAAATCATGCTCAAGTATAAATAATCATACAAGTAATACTAGAGTATTCTAGGATATCGATCCACAAGAACTTAAAACTAACTTAGACTCAATCCTAATAGTTATTCTTTACCATGCAAAAACATAGCTAACATATGGCAGTATTATTATGTAAAAAAAGGGAGAAGAAATAATCAATTTGGAGTGAGATTCTTAAGAAGCATGCAAAAGTGATTAATAAGAAGAAGAACTAAAATAGTGTAGTTAATGACGTTCAGACATGTAAAGTTACACGATGCTACAACTTCTTATGGGAACTAGACACTCTAACCCTAAACTGGATATCTCAATACAGTCACTCTTTCGAGTATTCTATACTTTGGGTTACGCCTGATTTATGTCTAAACTCAGACTTAAACATTATAAGATCAGATTCCACTCAAGTCAACAAGGAAACAAAGGATCAAGCATAAACATGTTGCGGAATAAAAGTAAGGGATATTTACGCACAATCAAACACTTAGGGCCCTTACCTTTACCTTTTACCTCGTCCAACTCTTTATTGGACCCTTGATATCTTTCTTCCATTTTTTTTTGGTCCTTGAAAACTTCTTTGGGAGCTAGTGGTTGCAAGGTTGTTTTCCTCTCATTATGCTCAAAGGAATATCAATTCAAGTAACCATCATAAGACACAATTTTATCAAAATAACAAAGTCTTCCTAATGATAGGTCTTCGGCTTGCATAGGGGCAACATCACACATGACTTCATCTTTATACCTTCTTATTATAAAGACAATAAAGCTTGCTTTGGACCTTGATCTCTCCATTTTCATCTAACCATTGAAGTCTATAGGGTCGGAGGTGAGGGATGGTTTTCAAACTCAATCTCTCCACAACACTAGTGCTAACAACATTGGTACAACTTCCACTGTCAATGACAACACTACATGGGGTATTTTGTACTAAACATCTAATATGGAACAAGTTTTCCCTTTGGGCCTTTATTGGGATCTTCATTGGTTTGAGAATTTAGGACTCTCTTGACAACTACTAGGGCGAGAGATTAGTGGTCTTCTAGAACCTCTTCTTCTTGACCCTTGCTAGAGTTATCATTAGACTCTCATATTTCCTCTTCTTCTTTTTCCTCATTTGAGACTAGTTATCCTTCCCTAAGGACCATGACTCTTTGATTAGGATAATCCCTACTAACATGACCTACCCCTTGGCACTTCCAACATTTTATATCTCTATGCCTAGTTGGGGTGTTCTTGGTCTTAGTTTTAGAACTAGGGGATGCTTCTACCTTTTCCTTAGCCTTTTCTATAACATATTTTTCTTTAACATTTGAGACTATTAGTTTGGTTTCATGCTTGCAATTAGAAGTAGCCTTAGGGGTGTTTTAGGAAAACCTTTTGGATTTTCTCAGTTTTCTTTCCTCTATCTTGATGGCTAGATGCTACAATTCTTCCATGTCATTGTAAGCATTCATATCTACCTTGTTGGCTATGTCTTGGTTGAGACCATCAAATAACTATGCCATGGTTGTCTCTTCCTCTTCCTCAATGTTGAGCCAGACAATCAGCATGTCCATCTTCTTGTAGTAGTCTTCTACACTCTTAGTTCTTTGGACAAGTTTATTTAACTTTTGTTGGCTCTTTCAATGAAAGTGGGGTGGAAAGAATCTCTTCTTCATGAGTTCCTTGAGCTCTATCCATGATGTGAGTGGACCTAGGTTATGTCTCCTCCTATGAAACATCACTTTGTCTCACCAAGTTATAGCATAATCTTTAAAGTGAATAACGACAAAAATTACCTTTTTATCATTGGTGTAGTGGTGGCATGAGAAAACTAGTTCAATCTTCTTCTCCCAAGCTTCAAACTCCTCGAACGTAGAATTTCCATAGAAGATTGAAATCTTAAGCTTGATGCTTTCTAGGAAATTTAGATTGGCGGGTCTCACTTGTTGAGCTCTTCCTCTACCTTCAACTCTTTGAGGTCTAAAGACTCTCCTCTCTCTTCGTAGATGATTTGCATTAAATTTGGAAAAATTATACGCATGAGGCTCATATTCAAAATCACGGTTTCTTACCTCAAAGTCATCTTCAGATTCCTCATCATCTTCTTGGAGGGATGGTGGCCTCCTTGAGGATTTCTCATGTCTATAACCTTCCAGATTTTAGAGTCGTGTAGTAGACCTTGGATAACCTCATTCATGTTCTCAAGGTATTGTGTGAACTTTGTAAAAGTTTGAATTTGGGCTTCCCTAAATCTCTCCTCACTAATTCGGCTTCCTTCTCCTTTCATAGCTACACAAGTAAAAGTTAGTGAAACAAGATATAAAGGAAAAATCTCTCTTCCTTTATGGGTCTCTTAATAGTTTTCTTTGGTAGGCTTTTTGAAGTCTTCTAGTGGTGGTTAGGAGCAACAAATAGTAACTCAAGCCAGATTTCTTGTGGTAAAACAACACTTGGTGTAAGATTGAACAAGTAAAGGTATTAATGCAAATAAATGAATCCTAACTCTAGATGCTTTTAACTCATTGCAAGCAAGAGGTTTAATACTAATTTTATAAGAGTTCAAACAACAAGACACAATGGATAAGTTGAACCTAAAGTAACTCTAGAAAACGTGCATGAAAATTAAACTAACAACCTAACAATGGAAGTCTATGACAAAGCAACACAGTAATAATAAACAAAAAATTCACAAAACAAGTGGGTTGAGTTGGGAGGTGTAGGCGTGAGGTGAAATTGGTGGCAATTGAAAGGTATGGGGGTGAGATGTAAGGGTCTGGTGTGCAACTTACTTTGGAGGGGTGTAAGGGTGGAAGCACTCAAGTCGAATGGTAGTTGCTGCAAAAAAAATGTTATCTGCAATAGAGATGAAAAAATCTCTTCTTGGGCCCTTGGTGGCCAAATCCTTCTTTGGAAATTCTTTGCAAACTTAGATAGCAAGTTAATATGCCACAAATGAAAGATATTTACCAAAAATAAGGTTGGAAAAATCGGCAAAGATATTTTCCAAGTAATTCCATTTTTTTGTGAATCCAAATATAAAAAGTTTGTATGTGAGACAACACTTACTCTTTTGGTGATAACTTTCGCCTTAGATCTCGGATTTGCACGTGCTCCATACTTTTGGAAAGAGACTATATTTAAATAAGTGAGCACCAAGGTATCTTTAATCGAAGTCAGGCTATCGCAGATTCACCTTCGACAATTTTGTGCAATCGAGCAGTGTGTACTCAAAATACGATAACTTTTTCTACAAAAATCCAAATAACTTGATTTTTGTGTAAGGTTTTGTCTGACAGAGTATTAGTTCTGAGGTCTTTCTAGAGTTTTAAGCATTTCTCAGGACAAGTAATGATTCAAGTATGGGGATGTGATAACTCTCCAAAATAGAGTTACTAGTAATCCTTTATGGCACAATCATGTCTCAATTATTCATAAAATGCTCATGACTTGTTGCTTGTTTTGTTAGAATGATCTTTGTTTTGCATTATTGCTTCTGAAAACCTCAATATCACTAATTTATTCTGATTTAGGCATGAAAAGGGATGAACTTTGGACATTTTATATACTTAATTGATATTGATTATGTTTATTTTATCAGCAAATCGATGAGGGAGCATGAATTTAGTAGAAGTTGGACACATCAGATTGTTGAAAGCATGGTCGAGCAATTCTGGAGTAAAATGCACACGAAAATACGCACAAAAATAAGTGAATATGTTCAAATGCAAATGATTTTCTTGTTTGTAGTGTTGGGGATTCAATGGATGTGTGACCCATGGACTAGTTGACCTAACTAGCTCTAAAATCAGTGATATAAAGAGAAAAGAATTTACAAAAGAAAAAGAAGAGTCTTTATTTTAGTCGTGGTTAGAATTCTTTTAGAGTTCTTTGAGAGTTTACGTAGAGAGTCATGAAAGCAAAGAAATACGGTTGAAAAATTATTGCATGAGCAAAGTAGATCTTCCATTGTAGGATGGAGTGGAGTATGCAATTCAATTAAAATCTTCACTAGAACGAACATAATTCTGCATAGTTTCTTTATTGTAAAGAAGTGTTTATCATGAACTAATCAGCTTTTTTTATTTTTGTTTTTTTTTTTCGATATTGTAGCATGAACTAATCACCTTTTAGGTAAGGATTAAGGATGAAGTTATTAACTTGATTTAGTACTGAAATAAACTTGTTGAGTTGATTTGTTTTAGAGGTGTTCTTGAGTGTATAATATTGATGTCTATTTGGCTAGCATGAATAAATAACTTTTTTATGCTTTGGGAGAAATAAAGAAAAGCAGTTTGCTTCTAAAACACATTAGTCTCTTGATTAAATTAGTAGCTGGCTAAGTGAAGAGGTTAGGGATAATCACCGACCTAATACACAAATACAACAGGTCTAATTCATGTAGATTAATGGGAGTTAATCTAAGATATATGGGAAATCAGGAAGGATTCCAAGACAATTGTTGTGTGAATTGATTCAATCTACAAGATTATTGCTTTAACATTCTATCTCAGGAAAATAACATTATACCTTAATCCGAACATATTCCATCTATATCATTACAATGTCGAGAAGCATTTATTTTATTGTCTTTTAACTTCATTCACCATTTAGTTAACAAAAATTACAAATAACTGTCCTTGGACAATTTGAATTCACCTAAAGATTGAGTTCAAGTAAGTCGAAATCTAGTTCTAATCTTTGTGGAGAGATATTAATACTTAACACTTATTGCTGATTGTGTACACTTGCACAACCTTAGTGTAGTTATCATTGCATATTTTGATTTCACTTTGCTACACAGCACACACATACCTGAGGAAGTATGGAATATTCTGATCACCTAGAGCGAACCACTGAACTCTAGACTTCTAATACAGCGAATAAGCTTCTTCGCAACTAGCCACACCTAAAACTGCATGCGTAGAAGCCAATTATGGAAAAATTTTCTTTTTTGAGTTTTATTGTAATTTTTCAAATACTACACAGCACACACATACCTGAGGAAGTATGGAATATTCTGATCACCTAGAGCGAACCACTAAACTCTAGACTTCTAATACAGCGAATAAGCTTCTTCGCAACCAGCCACACCTAAAACTGCATGCGTAGAAGCTAATTATGGAAAAAATTTCTTTTTTGAGTTTTATTGTAATTTTTCAAATAATTTTGGCTTGGATATTATTTTAAATCAAATAAGCTATAGGATTTTCTAGCTTAGAAAAATACTTATTTTTATCCCTAATTGTTTTGAGATTTTGGCCTTATTTGATTAGATAATATTTTATTGCTTTGCTAAGTTTTGATGAATGAAATTTTGAAATTCTTTTCTTTGCAAAAAAACTTGTCAATTTGCCTACGCCATTGAACCCCACCCTTAAGCTTCTCTTATGCGTTGCTTAGATTTTTTTTGTAAAGAAGCATTCAAGTTTGGTTGGTCATGAAACTTGTAGAGCATTTCTTCCTGAGAGTAAATGGGATTTTGAATACTGTGAAAGCATTCAAAATGTCTTGCTTCTTGGCCTTGACTAAATTTTCAAAGGTAAACCATTCTAACCTTACTTGAGGTTTGTTTAACTGACTTCGGGTTTTAGTGTTTTTGATTGTTTAGAGGTTTGCATAACCAAGGAGTTCCTAGCATGCATCGAGTCCCTTTGAAGTTCTTAGCAAGTTGTCTTTGGGTTAAACTTTGGTGCCTTGGTGGTGCAGGTTTGCTTGGCTAACTACTTGTAAGGACCTTTATACGCATCAGGGAACCATGTGAGGCATAGGGATACGTGCATGCACCATCGACTAAGGCTAACTGCAAGCAAGCACATGGGTGCATGGGCGCTAGCATAGGCGCACACGCATAGCAGTAGAGGGTGCTCTTGATGGGGGTGCACAAGCGGCAGAGAGGTACGCGCATCTTTGGAGCGCTCAGACATACAATAGGCGCAGTGCAGGAAATTCACTATGAGGTTAGCGTGAGCACAAGCAATTGCGAGGTTAGTGTAAGCGCAAGCGCAGGCAATTGCGTGATTAGTGTAAGCATTGTTGCAGGCGATTGCGAGGTTAGCAAGGGAGTGGGCATATTTAATTGTGAGGTTAGCTTGACATGGGTGCACGGTGTTGTGCGGTAGTAAAGGCATAGGCACTGGCCATGGGGCGCCGCACGACGTCAAGGCGCTGGCTTCCAACTTGAAATTAGAAAATTGCATATGCAATATTTTTTTCCTTCCTCTCCCCGTATGCCATCGAACAATCTTGCTTGATCTCTTTGGAGGTTTGTTGAGGTTCAAGGACGTTTGGGCTTCCCATAATCATATCACCTAGCCTCCTCATACAGAGAGTTAGAGATAGGTCAGCATCAAGGGCTGGCTAAGCATTCTCCATAAACCTACGTGTCTCAGCAACCTCAGCCGCGAAGGTCCGAATATCAAATTCAAATTAACGCCTCAAGATAGGTTTAAACACGTGGAGGTTTCTAATGAAATTCACTAAAGGAGAAACTCCATTGAACTATAGTTAGATATCACGAACAGTAAAAAGAAACGCCCAATCTTCAGTCCAAAAGTCAAAGAACTGAAAATTCGCAGCACTCTTAGTCTAAGGCACTCTAATAGAGAACACTCGAGGCCAGTAGTCTTATCTACATTGGCCATGTGGTCATCCAATACATGTGAAGAAGCTAGCCAGAGTCCATTAACAAAGATGTTATCTAGGCGGCATAAAATCAAAACAGACCCTTCCTAGTTTTAGACCAAGTGAACCAACTGCCTTGAACGCGCATTTTAATCAAGTCCGTCTGATACAACGTATTATTAAACACTTTCATTCCTACTATATCAAAAGGTAAACAGATTCGAGGAATGGAGAATGACATTGAATTGCCCATGACTACCTTTGGAGAAGGCCACCCAACAAAATAAAGACAATATCCTACCACAACCTCAAACATTAATCCACAATGTTAGCAGCATAAACACATAAAATGTGAATAGAAGATTACAAAGACAAATCCCTCAACACACCATGCACCGTCTAAGCATAGGACTTATTAAGGGTAAAGGTATAGCAACCTGTGGCCACAACAACCAAATCCTACCAAAGTTCTCACTTTCATAACCACACCCACTACCACTACTGGAAAAAAAAAAGGCTGAAAAATAGTATCAAACTTCTAGTGCCAAATCTTAGTTTCTAACAAATAACGAAATTCCAACATGTACATGGGATAGAAAGGATTGCACAACACGACCCGTAGTAGGCCTATTCAGGCCCCTCACATTCCACGACCACCAACTAACCATGGGGGTTGGTGAGAGGTAACATCACAGACATATCCTAGTGATGAGAAGTACAAGACTTACTCTAAGAGACCACATAATGACCTAACTTTTGATCCCCAATTATAGAATCTAATGGTAGCACAGGTGGAGAGTACTCTCTAACCCCATCACCACAGTCATCAAGAGTTACACACTAATTCAACTAAGGAGAGCACTAAGGATTGACCAAACTTGATCTCAAAGGAGAGAAGGGCAGAAAACCACCACAGAAAGAGGACCCTGAAGCTCCATAGGGAGAGAAGTGGGAGTCTGCACCACTGATAGAGGCTGAAGAGCTACCTAGGTTTCCTTCTAAACCTAAACTTGCTTAAGAACAGTAAGGCAAACATGATATGAATGGTCAGATGCCCTATATTAGCTACACTTCCTAGCTTCTACAAGTATTCAACCGGAATAACAAACTCTATTCCAGGAACACAAACCAAAATAGAATGCAAAAGTGTAGAATTAAATTCCACCCTCATACACAAGCATGCAAATGACAATCATTGACGCTCTTCACCAGCTTATCCATACATAATGGCTGACTCACAATATTTGCTATAGCACTTAACCCACATATGGTTGACAACTCCAAATGTATCAACTTCAACTCAATCCATATCGATACTTTGTCAAAGGCACACGATTGAGGGACAACGTCAAGGCACAATTTCCCCCCTAAAATACTCCCAAAATACTGTAGCTTCTCTGCTATAGAATTGAAAAATATACAGCATATTCTCTAACAAGGTGATAAACGGCTCCTCCATACAACCCTATACCTTCTTAACCAAATGGGACACAACAATAAAGGAATAAAGGTCTAATCCAAAAACTGATCCACAGACGAACAATCTCACAGAATTGAAAAATATACAACAACCATCAAAGTTCCAAGGACATAAGGCCTAACATTTGATCCATTCGTTTGAGGCCCAGAGACACCACACAAAGGCATAGGCAAACCTACACCTTAAGCTTCACCAGAAGGGTGGCCAACGGGGCCAAATGCAAATGCCTCAACCCTGAGCTCAACCAAATCAACCCAACTAGGCCCCCTTCATCTAAGTACTCTAGGAGAACCATATACCACCCTAGAAAGAGGGACCCAAACTCTCTTAGGAGGAGAACGACGTACCTCGCCAGATAGGATGAGAGGCTCTACCCTAGAGGTGCAAGTAGAATGGATAGGTTGAGTAGTCTTAGGGACCAGTTCCTTTTTAAGAGCAACTGGACATGACAAATCTGAGTGACCAAACTCCTGATAACGAGCACACTGACAAGGCTTCCACGAATATTCCATCAGAATTAAAAAAAAAAAAATTCAACCTCACGGAGGTGAAGAATAACAAAACTAGGCAAGGCACATCAATATCGACCTCCACACATAATCTCCCAAAGGAAAGGCAATGTCGCTCCTCAGTAGCCTTCTCCAAATAGATAGGTTTACCAATAGCACTAGCAACACAACTAAGTCCCCTAGGAGTCCGTAATTCCAATGCAATCTTTTGGAATTCAACCTACATAGGCATCTTATATAAAATGAAGGATTCGTGGACAATTTCCACCGATGAAGAACAAAGGGTTTGGCCCCAATATGCCACAAACCATTTGCCAAGACCAAATCATGGGATGTCAGATTCTTGAACTGAAAAATGTATAGTCCATTCTCTAATAGGGTAATAGTATGCTCATCTATTCAATCACAGATCATATTAACCAACCAAGAGACCACATTTAAAGCGAGGTGGGAGTTAAAAATCTGACTAATGAAAGTACACTTCGATACCTTCTCACCCTCTACAATAATATCATCTAACGGAATAACCAAATTTACACCATCAATAAGAAAGGGGGGAGTGTAAAACAAACTTAGAGAAGAAATTAAAGTCTGATAAAAGAGGTCTCACCAAGAATATTGAGCAGGGCCCACAATGTGCCAAAAGATCATAATGTTAATAGGAGAATATAGTCATGTGCCCCACATACATGTGCCTTTAACGGACCCACCAAATCAAAAGAGGATGGAAGGTCACATTCAGTATTAAATTGGCCCACATGCATAGGGCCACCCAAAGGAGGTCCACACATTGACCAAACCACATCAAGAAAACCATACCCCATAGGAACATCACTAGCTTCTCTAGTAGGACGTGCAATAGGGCCACAACTTGCATGATCTGCTAGATTACCACCCAACCTACCCACCTAAGAGTCAGTAAGGTCACACATCGACTGGATAGTAGAAGAACCAAACCGGTGCACCCGATCCCCTTGAACTAAGCCAAGGCTTAAACTCAATTGCACACCCAATTTTGAAGCCCTAAAAGTGATCTCCATAAAGCCACTAGAAGTTGTACCTCCTTCTACAACCTCAATCGCAAACGCGGCCAAACCCGACGTGAATGCTGGAGAAGCAGCCACACGAGACCCACCAACAGCCTCTAATAATAGATTGTGCTCGTTAGTGATAGCCAATTGAATCAAACTCACCTGCCAGTAGCCTCCAGCAAACGATCTTCACCATCAGTGGTAACTCACAATACAATGCAAACTCGAAGGACAATCCCAAATGAAGTTATCAAAATCTTATAAGAAACATCATTTAGAATTTAAGAAACGAACCTATAATCTACGCAAGTTCTATGCTTACATGTCATCCACTGGGCAATGCCCATGACCTTTTCAGATTTTTAGAAACTCGTATGCACGTAACTTATATCTACATGATATACGAGTTTCCTCTTTCATGGACTCCAATAATCTCTAGCCTCCTCGTTTCACTTCTAACATCTCTTTCCATCATCTGTCCTCCATTTTTTATTTCTGCCATCGTTAGCCATCGCCATTCACCAGTATGCATTTTTTTTCAAGATTGTTAAACTTTAGGTAAAACGTGTAGATTTGAAATGATTGTAGTGTGATATGGGACCTATTCATCTATTTTGTGTTGATTTTTGTTTATTTTCTACTTTTTTTAATTAGTTTTTTTTCTTTTTTTTTGGTAATTTAGATACTTTTTTGGACTAATTTGGAATAGTTTGTGATTTTGGATTATTTTGCATTTTTTTTGCTTGTTTTGATATGCTTTTGGACTTATTTTTAAATTTTTTTTCTTATTGTCTTGGATTTTTCTTGCTTTGTTATGAACTATTTTGGACAATTTATAATAATTCTTTTCATTACTTCATCATTAATAAAATTAATTATAAAATAAATACATATAAACCCCATACTTATTAATTAAATTATTAACTTTAGTAAATTACAGTTTAAAATTAAGTAAATTATTTAACATTTAACTTTAATTTTAACTTTTAAAAATAAATTTTATTAGTAAGAACTAATTCATTAATTTATGTTAAATGTTGAATCACTAATATTATTAATTTTTTTTATTCACAAATTATATAATAACAATTTTATGATTTGTACAATCGATGTTAAAGGTAAATTTTGAAAACCATGTTAATCAAGTATGGCATTGTCTTGTGAAGAACTTGTGATGCTTGATAGTGGAAATGGTGGAGGGATATAGAAGTAGAAGTTGATAAACTATTTGAAATGAACTCCAGCCCTCTGTATCAGTACACCTTCAAATATATCCACTCATATAGATATTGATACTATTGATTGAATAGGTGAAGAAGGGTCAAAATGTGTAGAAATAGATTCAAGTAAAATACGCAAATGATTGATATTG
>JAOANK020066142.1:0-19495 GCA_026257165.2 Telfairia occidentalis
AACAATATGAAAAGATAAAATCCAAATTATTTAGAATAATTAAATTCTAAATAATCTCCATAATTGGCCAAATTAATCAACGGGGCGTTACACAATTTGTCTCTCCAAATAGCCTCCTCTTTTTCAGAAGAACAAATGAGGTTATACTTTTGCTCTCTGCCCGCAGCATCTCGACGTTGCCCTCATTTGGTCCAAAAATGATGCGATGCTTCTATCGTTTAGGGCATACAAAATGGGTAGCATTGGGATGCTTGGAGTAGCATCCCAACGCTACTTCATGGGATTAAGTGGACTGGAGGTGCGTGCAGTTGGTGAACGTGCCATCACTTATGGCGTCGACACAATTCGGGGTGTTGAGATGCTGCAGGTACAAGCGTGCTGCTGAGCTGGTGTGCTTACTCATGTGGGGGCGTCTAGATGCTTGCGCGCTCGTCTAGATGCTATCATTGATGTTGCGTGGGGCACGCGGTGGCATAGCGATGGGCGTTGGATGCTTGTTGGCTGAGAGGCGTTGAACGAACGCATTGGGACGCTGCGCCTAATGATGCGTGCTCTGAAAGGGCGCGCGCGCTACGCTTGTTCTTCATTTGTTCATCAGCATTGAGTTTCCATTGAGCAGCGTCTCAATGCTGTTCATCCCAGCATCAAAATTCCAACAATTTCAAGTGTCTCGGAGTCTCAACGCTGCAACCTTGGGTCTCTTTGTATTTTGGCCTCATTTCTTTGTTCCTTGGCCAAATTTGGTCTTCTTAAGCTCATTTTCTGACCTGAACACTTCAGAATTCATATTTTTATCAAATTATGCTCGGTACCTACACTTTAACAAATACATGCATGAAAGGTCCGAAATTAACAAATAAAACTAGCTAAAATTAAGCCTAAGGATAACACATTTTTGTGTGCTATCAAACACCCCCAAACTTAATCTTTTGCTAGTCTCGAGCAAAATTAAAATAGAACAACAACTAGAAAATGAAACTCTTTTAAGCATGCGATCAACTCAAGCCTCAATGCTCCAATAGACAAGTAGGTGCAATTATAGAAACTTACAAGCACATTCTATCATCGAGAGATTTCAAGGTCAATCCTTCATCCATCATGTGTGTGTGTGCAAGCCCAACATGTCCTAGCCTTTGTAAGCCCGAGGTGACCTTAGAAAAACCTCTCAAGGCTTTCCTACTTCAACTAATGGAACATCTAAGCAAATCTAAAGCATCATAAAGACTTATTTACTCTTTCTTTCTTTTTTTTTCTTTTTTTTTTCTTTTTTTTTCTTTTTTTTTCTCTCTTTTCTTTTTCTCTCTCTATTTTTTTTTCTAAAGGGAAGGTTGTATCGCCTTCGTTCTGGCTTACCCTCGTTTTCTAGGTGCTGAGTATCCAACTATGAGTAATACAAACAACCCTTTCCTTTTTTTACTGAAAGAGGAACATAGTCAAGACGTGCTACCTTCATTCTGGCTTACCACTACAAGATTAAAAGTTTCTCCCGACGTAAACAAATGTCGCTGTTAATTCACAAAACGTCGGCGTAAAGATATACAAACATAAAAAGAGCGTCAGCAATATTATCGGTAAAAAGGTAGACCTTATGCCGACGTTCCAATCAAAAACGTCGGGAATGCTTACTCATATTCCAACGTTTTATAACACGTCAGGAAAAATTGTATTTTTCCCGATGTGTTAAAATGTCGTTGGGAAAACCTCTCCTTTAGAACATGTTTTTTTAAACGTTGGCAAAAGGTCAAACTTCACCAATCCTCCTTTTCTCTTGAATTACTACTGACGTTTTTACTTTATTCAATTTCAAATATTTTTTTACTAAATTAAAAAAAATCAACTTAAAAAACCTAATAATACAGTTAAAATTGATATTTACTCATTCAGAAGAAATTTGTAAAGCATAAAATTATATATATCAATAAAAAAATATTTTTACAATAAATGAAATTGTAACAAAAAGTTAAATTACATTAGTGATTTCAGAAAAATCAAAACAACCTATATGTCTAGTCCTTCAATTTGAGTTGTATCTTCAACTTGAGACCAAGATACGAACTTCAAAAATGTACCTAAAACAAAAAAAATTGTGTTAATAATAGAATGACCTAAATGTCTTTTTTGAACAAAGAAAAAAAGCAACCTGAAAAGTAAACTTAAGAACCTAAAGGGCACACAAGTGAACTTTAAACCCATTACCCATCCCTCGATCACGTCAAAATATCTAAAACGTGCACTGTCAATTAAAACGCTGCTTTTAAGTGTCTTTTTGAAAGTTAAAAAAACTAAAAAGCACGAAAGTAAACTTAATAACTCGTTACCCACCCTCCGATCATGCTGAAATGTCTAAAACATGTAGAAGAGATGACTAAAATCTTCTAAGTGTCATTGTAACATTAAAAACAACCTAAAAACCTCTAATGTAAACTTAAGAACTCGTTACTAACCTCTCAATCACCTCGAAATGTCTAAAACATGCACTAAATGACCAAAATGCTTGTAAGTGTCAATGTGAACTTAAAAACATTCGTAAAAACACTAAACTAGACTTCAGAACTCGTTATTCACCCCCCGATCACGTCGAAAATGTTTAGAACGTGCCAAAATGGAGTAAAGTACCTGTAAGTGTCTTTTTTTCATTTAGAAACAACCTAAAAAGCACTAAAGTAGACTTTAGACCCCTCACCCACCCGTGATCACGCCAAAGTGCCTAATACATGCATGAAAGTGAACTTAAGTGTGTTTTTAAACTTAAAAGTAACCTAAAAAGTGTAACCCACCTCCCGATCACTTCAAAAATGGACTAAAGTACCCATAAGTGTCTTTTTCCATTTAGAAACAACCTACAAACCACTAAAATAGACTTTAGAACCCCTCATCCACCCGTGATCACGATAAAGTGACTAAAACATGTATAGAAGTGAACTGAAGTGACCTTAAGTGTGCTTTTGAACTTAAAAGCAACCTAAAAACTGTAACCCACTACTTGATCACGTCGAAAAAGTTTAGAATCTAAGAAATTGGACTAAAGTACTCGTAAGTGTCCTTTTCCATTTAGAAACAACCTAAAAAGCACTAAAGTAGACTTTAGAACCCTCACCCACCTGTGATCACGCCGAAGTGCCTAAAACATGCATAGAAGTGAACTGAAGTGATCTTAAGTGTGTTTTTGAACTTAAAAGCAACCTAAAAAGTGTAACCCACCTCCTGATCACGTCGAAAATGGACTAAAGTACCCGTAAGTGTCTTTTTTTCATTTAGAAACAACCTACAAAGCACTAAAATAGACTTTAGAATCCCACACTCACCGATGATCACGCTGAAGTGCCTAAAACATGCATAGAAGTGAATTGAAGTGACCTTAAGTGTGTTTTCTAACTTAAAAGCAACCTAAAAACTATAACCCACCCCCCGATCACGTCGAAAATTTTTAGAATGTGCAAAAATTGACTAACGTACCCGTAAGTGTCTTTTTCAATTTAGAAACAACCTAAAAAGCACTAAAGTGGACTTTAGAACCGCTCACCCACCGTGATCACGCCGAAGTGCCTAAAACATGCATAGAAGGGAACTGAAGTGTTCTTAAGTGTGTTTTTGAACTTAAAAGCACCCTAAAAAGTGTAACCCACCCCTCGATCACGTCGAAATGTTTACTTAAGAACTAAGAAGTGACTATGTAGCTACCATAACTGCAAGATAGCTACCAAACTATTCATAACACTCAAAACGTTCCTAAGATACTACACAAGAAAATGTAAGATGAATGATTTAGAATTTTGTACCTAAGTAGATGAAGATCCACCTCCTTGCATATTTGAAAATAGGCTTCCAATCATCGCCCATCTTCTCTCCCAGTAGGATTTCATCTGATTCATTTCATTGGTTTGTTGGGTTAACTGTGTTTGTAGCCCTTCTACCTAAACACTCTTCTCCTCTAATAACTTCTTTGTATTCCCAAGTTCTGCACGAGGCTCAATTATCTCTTCAAGATGTTGCGATGAAACTAAACTTAAAGCCAAAGGTGTCCTTCGTGATTTTAGTTTTGGGCCCCAATCCATGCCTTTTACATGGCTCGATCTTGATCCCAGCACTCTTTCACATATCTCTTCATCAGTAATTTGTGGTTCGAACAAGCCTTCTTCAGTGGCAGCAGCTTGGGTGGCAGCTTCTTTCATCTTCATCATTTCAATCTGCATCCACATTTGAAATACGTATTTAACACAGTAATAAACATGCATGATGAGTAAGAGTTTAAAACACTTACGCATTTCGCTTCTGCTAATGGGTTCACCCATCCATCCTTCACCAAGAATCTAGTTCTATAAAAGAGGTCGACTTAACCAATTTCAACACCCTCTTTTGCTTTCTACCAACAAAAGTACATACATATCCACCATCAAGGTCAACGCGTTTATTTTAACATTGCATATTAAACCTGTTATCTTACCTGTTCTTGTTGGATACGTATAAATTCCTTCTACCCAGCTCAATGATTCAAAGGCATTTTTCCACGACTTTGCCTATTTGTCTTCAACTTATTCTATAATATGAAAATTTAACCACATGAGTTAAGTAAAATTATAAACATATAATTTAAAAGTATATGACATACCTTTCAGGCATCGCTCTTCCATTGGCTACAGAGGATATTTCAATCCTCTAGACTGGGTACTTGTACTAGTGGGTTCGCTCGAGCATCTTTAGGGGTACCACGTTTCTTCTACTTCTTATATAAGTTTACCCTAAATTCTCTGAATGTTGATTGCATTTGGTGCTCGATAAATGCATTCACGATGTGCTTGATCAAATCTACATCAAAATGAGTCTGCACATGTTCAAGATTAGTTAGTATATGAACATGTTAATCAATATTGAAGAATATATGCGCTCCCTTACCAACGGTCGATCCTTGACTAACTGAATAACATCCCTGGTCACCTTCTTCCATTTCGAGCATCGTACAAAAACACCCTCTCGTGTATGTGTCCATATCGCATTGCTAAACTTTGTGCTGTTAGGGCACACGGGCTTCATGTGCTCATCCTTGATCTCAATCTTGATTCTCCCAAACTTCTTGACATGTTTATTCAGCTCCTTGTTTCTGGTGTGCCCTCTTGTCCTCCTAGGAGCTAAAAAAACATAGGAAAACAATTAATATGTAAGAACTAAAAACATAATCACACATGAGGAAAAATAAACTAACATGTAGGTGTTGAACTCTCTCCAACCGAAGATGCAATGGCTAGAGTATGATCCTCATGACCAAAACCATGTGATGCCCCATTCTAATTACGTCCTGCCATCTATATACACAAAAAACAAAAAAGTGAGTAGCTTTAATTTATAGTTATTGAATTTCACATACTTATAAAATTATAAAAAGTTTAAATACTTCTCCTACTCATACTTATTCACTCTTTGGATCATCTGAAACTAAATGTTGGTGTGAACTCGAGCTATTTTCAGTGGATATTTCAACATCCTCAGGTTCATCGTTTATGAACGCATCATCTGTGATCTGTGGGGCGCTTCCCTTTGTTTGTTGCGTAACTGGTCATTCCACAAAAGTAGGATCAACATCATCTCTACATAAGGAGGAATCCTGAACTCCCTCATCGACTAAGATCCCTCTTGCTAATTCGTCTATATCTACATCTCTAATTTATGGAACGTCCCATAAGCGTTTAGTTTGTACTATTTGGACAACCTTCCAATTCCCACTAAGTTTATGGTCGTTAAGGGAAAAAAAAT
Organism: Telfairia occidentalis; assembly: GCA_026257165.2. Taxonomy (NCBI): domain Eukaryota; kingdom Viridiplantae; phylum Streptophyta; class Magnoliopsida; order Cucurbitales; family Cucurbitaceae; genus Telfairia; species Telfairia occidentalis. Next base: position 5,749 of record JAOANK020066142.1, read on the forward strand.
TGTAGAGCTTGACTAGCAAGAATAAAAGGGTCATTAGCATACCAATAACGAGATACATAGATTGACCTAAATCCTAAATCTACGCATGATTTATTTTTCTTAACATTTGTGTCGAACCATCTACATTTAAAAATGATCGCACGCCTTTTTCTAGCATAGTCTAAGTCTAATACTTCATTCAATATGCCATAGAAATTCATTTCTTCTCCTTCACTTTCTTCTCCAGGCACCATGGCCCCACTATTTTGCTTAGTTCGACGATTGTCACGCTCTATGGCATGGAATCGTAATCCATTAATGATGCATCCACTATAAGAGCGCACTTGATTGTTAGGTCTCAATGCAATTGACTAAAGATCATCAAATGCATCTCTTTTTTCGCGTAATGAGTTAACATGTTTATTTATCATAAATTTGAAATAAACAATTTTGCCTCATACTTATAAATAAATTATTTTTGACTTAAAATCTTCATGCCTGAGATTTGAACCAATCGAGAAAGTGTTGTTGGTGCCATTTATACAGGTCCAGTGAGCTACTTGCTCTAGAATAGAGTAGTCTCAAATGTTGTATGCGATAAGACTCTAGCTCAGCACAATTGTTCAATATGAACTAATATACGATTCATTTCTCATCTCCTGATAGGATCCTTAAGGTCGACCACCCTAATGGTCGTGCACTTTGTCTAAACACTTCAAATGAACCACAAAACTCATGTTGAGGGACTGCATCATCATTTCATTCGCCTCTATTAAATCTCGTTTCGACCCCACTTAGATACAACAATAGAAGTTCAACGATTAAGTCATGATAAATACTTCTGCTATGGAACCCTCGGGACGAGCTTTATTCCTTACATACTATTTCAATGTTTGTAGGCCACTCGCAATAGGGTACATCAAACTATAAGTAATGGAGCCTACAACTTTTGCTTCATATGGTCAGTGAACGGCAAGATGTATCATTACATCAAAGAATGTTGGAGGGAATATTTTTTCCATCTTACAAAATATTATTATTATGTCTGACTGCATTCGATCAAGATCATTGATTCGTATCGTCTTTGCACATAAATCACGAAAGCAATTACAAAATTCAACAATGGTTGTACACATCTCTTTCCTTAGGTATGCTCGAATACCAATAGGAAGAAGTCATAGCAAAATGTATGAGTCGTGTGTTTTCAGTCCGCATATCTTTCCATCATTCACGCTCACACATCGTGATATGTTCGATACAAATCCATAAGAAAATTTCACTGATTTCAAGAGCTTACAGAAATTTACTCTCTCACTAGTGGTTAGTGTATAGATAGCATGTGGTTTCACAAACCTTGACCCTTGTTTCTACAAGTGTAAGCCTTTCGTATCTTCAAATCTTCTAAATCCAAACGAGCATTTGTCGTGTCTTTTGTCTTGCCCTCGATATTTAACAAAGTGTCCACTAAGTTATCACACACATTTTTCTCAATATGCATAACATCTACCTTGTGTCTCAACATCAATTTTGACCAATAGGGGAGTTCGAAGAATATACTCTTCATCATCCAGTTAAGATTCCTTTTTCTTTTTGTCCATTGTATGGATGGATGTTTACTAAATATAGAAAAGTTCACCGTATTAGCCTTTTCGAGAATCTCATCTTCATCTATTACAATAGAAGGAACACACTCTACCTTTCCATCATGTTATTTACTTCTTCGCCAGCTGTGATTCTCTAGAAGATAACGTCGATGGCCCATGAAAGAAAATTTCCCCTTATCTGAAATGACAATGTGTCTTTTTTACAAATGGAACATGCTTGATAACCTTTAGTACTCCATCCAGACAAGTCTCTATACGCAGGGAAGTCATTAATACTCCACAACAAACTTACGTTCAATTGAAAATACTCATCACTTGCACAATCGTATGTTTGCACCCTACTATTCGATAATTTTTTTAGCTCTTCAATCAATGGTTGCAAGTACACATCAATCTCCTTTTCAGGAGAGCTTGGTCCAGGTATAAGCAAAGACATTAAAAATTTTGATTCTTTCATGCACTTCTAAGGTGGCAAATTGTACGAAATAAGCACCACGGGTCACATGCCATATGATGTACTCATATTTTTAAACGAATTAAATTCATTTGAAGCTAATGACAACTAAACATTTCGTGGGTCTGAAGCGAACTCATAAAACTCAGGATCGAAATGCTTTTACCCTGCACCATCAACTAGATGGAATAAGACACCCTATGTTTCAACTTGTTTCTCCTTATGCCACATCATCTCAAAAACAATATTCTTTGATGAAAACAACCTCTTGAACCTCGGTATTAATGAAAAATGACTTAATACTTTGTGTGTAATTTTTTTGTCCTTTCTATCATTAATTTTATATCGAGACTCCCCATGAACTGGGCAACTTTGGCAATCAACTAATTCCTTCCAAAATAACACACAATCGTGTTTGCAAACGTCCATGGACTCATATCCTAGCCCTAACTCACCTAGCTTCCTCTTAGCTTCATAGAATAAACCAGGTATACATGCACCACTTAGAAATGCTTCTTTGAACAATTGTAGCAACATATCGAAAGACTTGTTACTCCAATTATTTAGCACCTTGATATGCATCAATTTCACCAAAAAATTCAAGAAAGAGAACTCTGTACAACCAGGATACAATTGATTGTGAGCCTCAGTCACTAAGTCCTTAAAGACGTTCGAACTATCTGTTTCATGGACGTTTGTTGGCATTTCATCCCCAAAGTCTTCTTCATCTACATCATCTTCTATCACCGAACCTCACAAATCATCTAAGAGATCAAACATATCATATTCTCCAATGACATCATTACACTGATCTCTTTCATGAGTTTGGTCTCTTTCAAATCAAGCTAAGTTGGCAGGTTCTCCGTGATACACCCATTGACTGTAGGACATAGACATTTCATTCGTGAACAAATGTTGTTCCACTCCATCCAATAATTGTCACATTGAATTCTGACAATTCTTGCATAAGCATCTTGTTTTTCCAATGTCATTAACATGGTCTTTTGCCACTTCCAAAAATTGTGGAACTCCTTCAATATACTCTCTTGAGAATCTATCACTCAGTTTAATCCAATACTTATTCATTCTGAAGTATTGTTATTTGTGATTTGATAGGAATGAGCAAATTTCAATCCTTAATGAAATCAACAAAAGAGAGAGAGATATCAGAAAGACCATTTTTGCCCATACATGCTATGAAAATCCTTATTCATGTTCGGTATTGAGAAATAAGAGAGGGAGAGATTTATATTCGAGATAGAAAGAGGCCTATGATAGAGAGATAGAGATATGAAAGACTGAGAGAGAGATTTTAGATTAAGTTAGAAAGAGAGCTACGATAGAGAGAGAGACCAATTAATGAGTTCTAAAGAAATATAGAATTCGCTAATTTGAATCTTCTAAGAAGTAAGTGAGATATGTAATTCGCTAAAACTACTTTGGGTGAATTGAATTAAATCTCAACTAACATTCCTTGGTTGGCCACTTAGTTAAGTACGTCTGCCCCAATTAGTTTACTTAAAACTATTTTAGGTGAATTAAATCTCAACTAAGTGTGGGCTCATGAATTAGTTGTGTACATCACCCCAAATTAGGTGAGTTTTAGAAAACTTCCTATGATTCTGAATTGAGTGTTCATTATTTTGGGTTCTATTTTATATGGCTACCATAACTGCAGGATAACAACACAAGTGTAGCATATTCTAAGATGTCTCGATTGTGTTGCGATATATAATGTTTAAACTAAATAATTTAAGCAGCATGCTTTTTAATTACAAGCAAAATAAAAAATAGTGAGAATTTAGTCTTAATTATGATTTTGAATTTTCCTTTTGCGATGAATAATGAATAGATAATTTGGATTAAAATGGAGCATCGAGATCAATTTTAATATAGATTCAAATAGAAAGTCGGCTACTAAGGAGAGATCATGATAAAGAGTCTTAGAGAGATAAATAATTTAGAGAGGGGAAAAATTATGGCCCTAACCCTCGAGGACAATCAACTTTTGGAATGAATCACGGAAAGTATAAAGTATAAGGGTATTTTATATAAATTTAGACTAAAAAAATATTCTAACTTTTGGAATGAATCACAAAAAAATGAATGTCAATAACAATGGAGACTCTCTTTTCAATGTCAATAACAATGAATGTCAACTTATGTAGGAGAATTTGTGGAACATATTTTCGATGTACAAAAAGATTCATGATGTTAATTCGCTGGATTTAGTTTTCTTCAACGTGGGGAAATTAAAACTCTCTATCTCTTCTACTTTCTAGAGAGAGAGAGCTAAAAAATGAGTTAATACCATTGATAATGGGAGGCACACTCATGTGAAAAAAAGAGATCCAATTTCAAAGGGCAAATTGTGGTGCAAAGCAACCTTGAAATGAAGGCAAAAAAACAACATCTTGATTCTTTACAACTATTCATATTTTGTATCTCACAACTCAAATAATTATGTTATATAAGGTGTAGCCTTTCATTATGAGTTTTAGTGAGTGAATAAGAGCAACTCAAAGAAAAACACAACCGCAATCTCTTCTAATCATGTGAAACTATGTGCCACATCTTCAACAATCTTTCTATCAAACAAAACCAACCATCAAGTTTCCATCAAATTTTGTCCACTAAATATGAACAATGTGGAAAAAGCATTAGTAGCCCATCTTTATTTTCATCTTATAGCCCTTTTCTTTGAATATTCAAACTTTTCTTCAAAAATTTCCAATCCTTCTTTGTCTAAACTTAAACCAAAAGTTAGCCATAAATATCTATAAGTATGCAAACGAAGACCCCAAAACCAATCTTTGGGTTTCTTTGGGCTATACAAAAGCTCATCTCATTCTCTATTATGATTACCATTAGAAATTGGAAAACCTCAAGACAAGCAAAAAAAATGGCAGCCAAAATGGGTTCAAAAATTGCTTCTTTTGTGCTCAGAGTTCTGACTTTTGTTTTCCTTTTCATTTCCATCATACTTTTGGCCACCAATACCGAAAAGCGTTGGAGATCAAAAGATTCATTTCCATGAGCACAATTCTTATAGGTACGTATTTGAATGAATGTATTTAATCATTTTTATTTATTTTTGTATTGGGTGGTTTCACCTTGATCCTCATGATGTGTTTAATTAATTAAGTTGAAATTTTTTTAAAAATAATTTTGAAGGTATGCGATTGCAGCTATCATCATTGGAGGTGCTTTCAACCTCTTGCAAATTGACTTATCCATTTATCGTATCATTCAATTTTTAGACTCAAAATTTATTTCTTCTCTTCAACGGATGTTCCCAAACATTGCATTATGTATTAAATGTTCCCATTTTTAGACTCAAAATTCCTATTTTTGCCTTATCCATAACTATGTTCCCAAGCATTTTAGAATTATATATATGTTCAAACAAAAAAACCAATTTGACCAAAAAAAAAAAAAGAAAAGAAAACTAAACCTACACATTATATACACAGAGAGTGAAAAAGAGAGAGCTAGACAAACCTGCGACTAAAAGTGTAGGAGCAGGCGAGAAGACTGGCGTCGAAGATCGGTGGAGCAGGTGACACGACCGATGGAGCGACTAGAAAAGGGATGATGGTGCAAAGAAACCAAAGAGAATTGAAGGAGATGAGGAAGAAGGAAAAGGGAAAAGGGGAAACAAATTCGTTTTTTAGGGCTTCTTTTTGCCGACGTAAAATAAAGCATCGGGATAGCTCAAAAACGTCGGTGTAGATTAAAACAAACAGTTTTAATAAATCATATGTTCCGACGTTTAGCTTTTATCGTCGGTAATACTATGTTTCTACCGACGTTATCAATAACATCGGTAGATACTCTAGGAATTCAAACGTTTCATTTTTCTCCCGACGTTTGGTGGCACAAACATCGATAATACAAAACAATAATAATAAAATACCTCTTTATACCGACTTTTTTTCAAAAACGTCGGCAGAAATAAACCTTCTACAGACATTTTCGAAAACGTCGGAAGATAGTATCTTTTTCCTGACTTATATTGATAACGTCGGCAGAAAATTGTCTACCGATGTCTTAACTTAGGGTTGGGAGAAAAAACATCGGAAAAATTACAATTTTTATAGTGTACCCCCTCTTCCTAGGCACTGAATATCCAACTACGAACAACTCGTCTATCCTAGGACAATACTCATTCTTCTTCAGTGCTTTTAGGCACAATAGGAAAGGCAGAGTAACCCCCTTCACTTTATTCCCTTTTGTTTTAACACACTAGACATGCATATGAAAAACTCAAATAGAACCACGACCTTTTCAGAGATTTCCTCATAAATACAATCTCCCTAAAGACACTCTAGACCTTTAGAACTTAGACAAGAGAGCTACGTGCTCAATAGACAAGGAATTTCAAGAAGGATTCGAAATAACTCAGAAAAAATTGATGTTATCCCATTTCCACAATCACACACATACAGATTAGTCAGAGCAAATCATAGACCTTCCTCACAGCATAGAAGAATTCCACAGCAATTCAATACATCAACAATAATTTAGAAAAATCAAAAAAATTAAGCTCAAAATCGCCCTAACTAATCAGGACTCACAGAGTACTACCCACACCCCCAAACTTAAAGCATACACATTGTCCTCAATGTATAAATTACTAAGCATACAAGAACAATGAACTAAAGAATAGAGTGGATAATACTGCCCTCATAGAAGAGAGAAGATCCTTAACGGCATCCAGAATGAAAGACAGCGTCCCAAAAGATCGAGGTTCAGCTCCGGGAACAAGATTTACTGGCACTCAACACCTACAAAACAAAAACAAAAACAAAGACAATGATAAGGGAAAAAGGGATAGAAAACATGGGTGGCTAGTTCAATTAACTAACACCTAATTCGACCCAACAAACAAAACAAACAACAAAAAGTAAAGATACACCCTAGAGTAAGACTCGGCATTTTCTCCATGATATTAATCAAACTAAATAATCGCCAATCTCCGACAACGGCGCCCAAAACCTTAATCGCCGACACATGGCGATTACTGCAAGTTTACGAGTCAGTTTTAATATAGCTGAATTGAGTATCGAGTGTCGTCCTCGAGATTGGGTTTCTAGTTTGACTAAGTACCATAGATAGTCACACCTCATTTTATCTAAGGAATCGATTATTCAAAGAGAAAGCTAAATTACACTACTCCTACTACTAGATAGATGGAGGATACATAAGGAAAACATGCGTTGACCGAATTGACATGCTTTGTGATACTACACTTTACTAACAAACAGATTTTTCTATCACGATGCAACCATAAGCTGGGATGAACTAACGTTTGCCTTCTCTGCTCAAGGTTACCTAGTCTCTCGCTAAGCACGAACTCAACTTCTTGGTCTATTATCGACACACTAGCAAGACATTACGAACTACCCACCGATTATCACCCCTTAGAAGACCCATTGTGATACCATCCTCTCTCGAACTCAGGGAAAACCTACTTGTCATCACGGTTCACAACAGACCCACTAGAGATAATAATACATGCTTCTATAAAATGAACCTCTGTTCATCACGTCAGCCAACTGTAGTCATGCATTCGAGGTCTAATCTAAGCCTTACTCTGTCAAGCTAAAACTTAAATCATTCAAACAGTTAATCTTTTATTAGGAGATTAAAGGCATTAAGCCAAAAAATGCATGAATGATTCACAAGGGATAAGAAAAATCCATAAAATTAATAAAACATAAAAACGTCACAAGGCGTTACAACAAGTGAATGCGGAATCCTACCACTCAAATCCATAATTTAAAATAAAGACTTCCTCAAGAATTTACAAAAAGAAACAAAGTCTAGAAAAAGTAAAGAAAACTCCTTAAGACACGTGCCACACTCATTTACGACGTGAGACCTGCAATCCCGAGCCTCGGATTGCTCTAGGGACTTCATGGAAAGCTCCTAGACCCTCTGGAAGACCGTGCTCCCTTCTACAAAATTGCCTCTCTAAATGGCCTCTTCTTTTTTGGAAGAACAATTGAGCTTATATTTTTGCTATCTACTCGCAGCATCGAGACACTAGGGATAGCGGCTCAACGCTGCCCTCATTTGGTCCAAAAATGATGCGATGTTTCTATCGTTTGAGGCGTACAAAATGGGTAGTGCTGAGACGCTTGGAAGAGCATCTCGATGCTACTTCGTGGGTTAAAGTGGGCTTGAGGAGCGCGCAACTAGTGAGTGCACAATCACTTATGGCGTCGAGACGCTGTTGGGGGCGTTAAGGCGCTGTAGGTACAAATGTGCAGCTAGGCTGACGCGCGCATGTGGGGGCGTCTATACACTTATGCGCGCTTCTAGACAATGACACTAATGCTACGTGGGGCATGCGGTGGCATGGCGATGGGCGCTGGCTGGTTGTTGGCTAAGGGGCATTGAGTGCGCGCGTTGGGACGCTACGCTCAATGTGCGTGCTCCAAGGGGGCGCGCGCATGTGGGGGCGCCTAGACACTTGTGTGTGCTTCTAGACACTGACACTGATGCTACGTGGGGCACGTGGTGGCAGGCCGATGGGCGCTGGTTGGTTGTTGGCTGAGGAGCATTGAGTTCGCGCGTTGGGACGCTACGCTCAATGTGTGTGCTCCAAGGGGGTGCACGTGCTACGCTTGTTCTTCATCTGTTCATCAGTCTACGGTGTCTCAACGCTATTAATCCCAGCATCAAAATTCCAGCAATTTCAAGCATCTCAACGCCCTGGCATGGTATCTCGACGCTGCAGCCTTGGGTCTCTTTGTATTTTACCCTTTTTTTTCGTTCCTTGGCCAAATTTGGTCTTCTTAAGCTCGTTTTTCAACCCAAATAGCCCTGAATTCATACTTTTATCAAATTATGTTCAATACCTACACTTTAACAAATAAATGCATGAAAGCTCCAAAATTAACGAACAAAACTAGCTAAAATTAAGCCTAAGAATTGCACATTTTTGTGTGCTATCAACCACAAAGTGCATCCTCGGACATAACTACCCAAAGGGTGTCCAATCTACTTTGCATACCCTAGAGGAAGCTTGGGACCATAAAGTAAGGGCCAATGTTGGAGGGTAAAAACACCCTAAACCAAAAAGGTGCAACATGTCCCCTCAGGAGGCCGGACCTCATTGGACAGAGCATCCTAAGGTGCTGCTAATCCGAAAAGACCAAAGCCGACCTTGCAGGTCGAGACTAGCTTCCGCCACACACCACGCAATTGGGCGAAATACACAGGATGTGGCCACACGTGAAGGAATTGGTGGGACACTCCCCCCACTACCCCCGATATCTGGAGTCAGAGGATCTTCCACTTCGTGCTCGCAGAGAGTATAAATACGCAGGTGCACTCCGGAGCAAGGTAAGCACACATTTTCCATTTGATTCTTCTAATATCATACTGATCACACGAACTAACTTGAGCGTCGGAGTCTACAGGCACGGCCCCACACATGGACGAGGTTCATTCATTAGTCATCCTGTCTGCCTCAGCTCACCTTGACAGATAAATTTGAAGGAGGAAATTTTCGTGCAACTACCGTCTCAGCTGATGTGTGCTATTGGGAAAAGAAAAAATGGCTGACGTATTGACCAATTATTATTTTAATTTAGTATCATTGATCGAGTTAAATACGGCCTAAGCAATTACGCCATTAAATTGATGATGCGAATTCCTAATTTATTATAATTTATGGTTAGTTTTTTGTCTTAATTGAACTTTTTTTATTTGTCAGATCACATAAAAAGATCTCATTGAAGTTTGATATTTTTATTTTAGAGTTCATTAAAGTTCAATATCGTTTGACTTTATACAATGTAAAGTATTTTACCAGCTGCAATATCGTCAAATAATTAATAAGGGGAAAAACCATCAACATCACATCAATTTATCATAAATGTAAATAAATATTTTGAAAATTTTTATTATAATATAAAATATAATTTTATGATTTACTTTAAATAATGAGTGGTTTTCCCATTTAAATGTGAATCCATGCTATTAGGTATATTTTATTGTCATTTATAGATATTTTTAATTTGTTATTTTATTATTATATTTTCAACAACGACAACAACAAAAAAAACAATTAATACAACCTAGCTGACATAAAATAACATCAAAAGGTATTCTCAGTTCTCCAAAATATTTTCTTCAGCGAAATGTTCAATTTTACAAGAGAAATTTGAACACTCAAAATTATTAAAGAAAATGGGAGACTATAGTTTTGGTCCAAGGTTTGACAAAGGTTTTATTTTAGCTTTAACCCCTTAAAGATTTGAGCAATTGTTCAAATTAATGCTTCTGAATTGATATTTTAGCTTTTAAAATTTGAAAAGTGGCTCAACTTACACTAATAAATATCTTGTTCAAAAAGTGAAATGAGGATAATGTTGTGTGGCTGTACTTAGGAAATGAATTCTAAATGATGTGACAAATTTATTAATCATATTTTAGGAACAAAATTCTTTTTTCCACTTTAACAATTGTGGAGTTGTTGGATTGAACCATTAAATTTTTTCATGGTGGTAGATATCTTATTTTCAAAACTATACTTGAATTGGCACATCTTAAGAAAAAAACTTTTATATAAGTTAGTTGCGAAATTTTGTATCCATGTAAAGCTTCCTTCTCTGCATAATATGTTAGAAGTTTTCTTTTATATATATATATATATATATTTCTTATATAGCCTCTTTCTACAGGAAAAAAAAATAGAAAACTCAAGCATCATTTCACATTAGATTAACCACATTATCATCTTCAACTATTTCTTAAGGCTGGATTTACTAATTTCAAAAAATTAGTTTCACTAAAGCAAACATTTGGCTGAAAACCACTAAAATTTGAATATTTTATAGAAATTTCAACCGTCTTAATAGTAAGATTTGATAGCAAGGCCAAACCAAGGAAATCGAACAAAACCAATCAAATTTCATGCATAACAAACTCAACATCACAATTCGGTCTAAAATTGAACTGAGAGTAAAAAAAATCTTGAATACACTAGTCTATAAAATCCTTTTCTTTCTTAGACTTAGGACAATTAGACATTATTTCTTCATTTCTCCCTCGTCAAATTTAGAATTTTTTATACAATAAATGTGGAAGGGAGATTTTTTAAAGCTTTAAACTTTTTTTTGAAACTATATGTATTTGCATGGGCGGATGCAGAATTTTTAATTAGAGAGAGCACCAAATATAAAATAAATAAAATTAATTTGGATTTTTATACCACTGAGCTAACAATTGAATTGCTTATTAATTTGAATTTTTTTATATATATAATGAAATAACTCTAAATTCAGGGGGGCTCTGGTCCCTTCATAAATCTGCCCCTGTGTATTTGAACAGAAAAAAATGCACCTCACAGCCCGAGCTAGAGCAAACACAAAATAAATCAAAGCAACAGAAAGAACCAAAGCAGGACAACAAACCCAAACTCACATAACAAATGCAAACATACACCCTGAGACATGGATGAATACAAAATGAACAAGAATACAAAATTAATCAATAGATCCCAATGACAAGAATCAAGTCCAATAAACTTACAACCTCGTTAGGTAGAGTAACACAGAAGAATCTCACCATGTACAATGCATAAAAGAACCTGTGGGTGACGAGCAACATTCCCATGTAAGTGTCAATTCTACTCCTACCCAATGTAATAAATAATTTCACACTAAGCAACTCGTCGGACGCAATGCCAAAGAGTGTCATGCTGGCTAACGTGAACTTTCAACTTCTTATGAAGGTGTAGATTTACCTTTATTAATGACTACAGTAGCAACTATAAATTATTAATATACTTAACCATGAAAGAGCAGAGGAAAACAAAAAGTGTTCTTAAGTGTAAAGACTAATCACTAATCAAGGATTAGGGAAGGCTATTATTTCTGTTAAAAAGACTAGTTAATTTCTTTTGTATTTAACTCTTCATCAGTTGTCTTATATATAGTCATTGCAACTCACTCATCAATATATTGAAATCTATCTTTGTGAGTACTTGATTCTCTCTCACTGATTGCATAACATGGCATCAGAGCCTCCAATTTAAACACAATTTTTTTTTTCGATTCTGAAACTGATTCCTACAGTGCCAGATTCAAGTCCCTCACAAGACTCGAATCAAAATAATTAAAGTATGGGCATCAATCCAGGCAGCCATGTCAAAACCATCAAAATTACCAAAAATAATTTTTTTGTTTTGAAGTTGCAAATTCTTGCAACATTACAAGGTTATAATCTTGAAGAGTACGTCCTCACAGAGGACATGCAGCCGCCAAAATTTCTTCAGTCCACTGTAGAAAACTCACTAGCACCGTTCAATGAAATCAATCCAGATTTCCTGAGCTGGAATCATCAAGATCACCTGATCTCCACTTGGCTATTTGGGACCATGACAGAAGGAGTTCTCCAAGATTTACTCAACTGCTCAACATCTCAAGAAATTTGGAAGACGCTAGAAGAAACATATATCACCAACAGCTTAGCAAATAGCATGAGCTTCAAGAACCAAATGCAAAACCTAAAGAAAGGAGGCATGACTCTCAAAGAATATTTTGGGAAAATTTAGAGGTTAATAGATTCCTTAAGGGCTATAGAAGAGAAAGTGTCACGTAAAGATCATATTATCTATCTTTTTTCGGGGCTAGGAACTGAATTTGATGCAGTGGTGTATGTAATTACCACAAAATCAAGAACGCTTACACTTCAAGAAGTATATGGAATCTTGCTATGAATCACGATGTGAACGAAACACCCTAGTGAACTCAGAAGGTTCAACCCCCTCTATGATTCTCACATATCAGAACAACAAGAATGAAAATTCTTCTTCTTCTAAACAACGGATCAATACGACACAAAACTCTTCTAATAGAGAACAAGGAAAAGGATTAAACAGAGGAGGAAAGAATTGGAACAACAATGGAAAACCACAATGTCAATTGTGTGGCTATTTTGCTCATCTTGCACTAAAGTGTTACTCTCGATTTGATCCCAATTTTCATGACATTAACAACCAACACAATGGACAGCAACCAGAACATATGGGAAATAATCCTCCACCACAAAACTTCACTGGCAATCCTAATTCACAAATGTAGGCCATGATGATCACACCCAATCTTAACACTGATACCAACTGGTATCCGGATTCAGGAGCTTCAAATCATGCTACCAATGATTTTGGTAATCTATCAATGAGCTCTCCATGTGGAAATGATAGCAAAGTTCTTGATGGTGATGGTGTAGGTCTGTTAGTTAAAAATGTTGGATCCTCTCAACTTTATTCCTCTTCTAACCAATCTTTTCTCTTAAATAATCTCTTACATGTTCCTACTAGTACTAAAAATCTAATTAGTGTTAGTCAATTTGCTAGGGACAACAATGTATCACTTTGAATTTCACCTTCTCTATTGTCTTGTGAAGGACCCAATGACTAGTGCCACACTTCTCCAAGGCCAGATGCATGATGGACTGTACAAATTTCACTTCAACTCATCTCAAACTCAAGCTCAGTCCACCTAGGAACCTATTAGTCAAAAGACTTTCTCCAACTTTAACTCTCATATACTTTCTTGTACATGTAATTCCTCTTCAAATTTAGAAATTTGGCACCATCGTCTTGGGCATTTTGTCATACCCATTGTAAAGAAAGTCCTTAGACAATGCAATATATCAATTTCTTCTATTTCACCTAAACTATGTCATGCTT
>JAOANK020067057.1:0-19466 GCA_026257165.2 Telfairia occidentalis
AAAATTACTGTCCGTCATTTTATCCTATACGAGCTAACAGGTAGACCTTATGGACCTATCAGTTTGAAGCTCCAATGATATAAGATTAATTAATTAAACTCTTTAATTAATTTAATCACCATTCATTAACTCCCGGTCAGTCCACTAAAGACCGACAGTTGCACTCTTTGCACTGTAGATATATTTTTGTGTCCATGGATTTAATCAATCTACGGTAAATCGTCCCTTCACGAATTGTTCATAACTACAGCTGGCTCAAAATTATCGTTTTATCCTTGTAGTTATATCTAACTTCTTAAGTACCACCGATTCCTCTAATGAACAATTAGTCATAGTCCAATTATAACTAGACCCCTCTCTGGCCGGTAAGAAGGTGAGGCGCCTCATTGTTTAAGACCCTGAATTAGCCCTTAAGAGAACAATTGATCTACTTACCCTCGAAACGGGAAGGAGTGAATTCCATCTCGTGTAACTATGTTCCCAGCTACTTACTTGGGCAAATCCCCAAAATGGTAGGCTTATTGAGTCGGTTGACTTGGCCACTCTCACCCATACAGATCAAAGGATTGCCCTCATAGGTAGGAGTTCACAACTCACTTAGGATTAAGGTCGAGTCACCTATGATCATCTTAGTGAAATGTTAATCTCTTCAAGCAACAGTGTTATAAAGAGAGACTAATCATTTCGCAATCCGGTCTTATACAAACTCTTTGTATAGGATACCCCCACTCACATGTCCTCACATGAATGGTTAGGATCATAACCGTTTGTAACACTTTGCAACTCTTGTAACAATCACAAAGTGGGCTATATCGTATAATGTTACCAGGATAAGGTACCCAACCTTATTCATGTACTATAGACCATTTAGGTTATTATTAAAAACACGATCCACATGTATGTTTGCCACATACATGTTTAAATTACAGAAAATAACCTCGAATCTTAGTTTACTGGATTTGGTTAATGCACACTATAAGTGAAATAAAATAACATCTTATTTTATTAAATAAATAATTTATTTACAATAATTACAAAACACGAAACTCATGAGATTTAGGGCACCAACCCCAACAGTAGAAAACCTACCAACCTCGAAGCCTCCTTCATGGCCACTATTTCCAATGGCCACAGTATTTTTCATTGGATGGACTACATTTTGCAGATGAGTTGCACCGAACCCTCGTCGGTCGAGATTTCGAAGGGGGTGCAGATGTGGGGGCCATGATTACATCTACATCGAGGCCCTCCAAATGAGCATTCATATATCAATGCCTTCTCTTCCCACATTACTATACCTGGGTTGACAACCGTCTAAAAAAACAAAAATAGCGTTGTCAAATATCTTATATCGTGAAATGATCAAAAAGTGATTGAGTTTCGAAATGTCTTCACCTATGGCGATTTGAAAACCCCAATCTCTAATTATTTGTTGTTTGGCATCCGAAGGCATGACTACCGAAGGATGCATGGTATCGCGGTTTCATTCAGTTTGCTGGCAAACGTGCCGTCGATAGAGGATATAATTTCATAGTTGAGAAATTAATGTTAAGATATGATTTGATAAATTGCATAAGAAATTAATGATAAGGTATGAACGTAAAGTATGAAGAATGAATGCTCTGAACGCATGGTTGTTGTGATGGTGAGGCTTAAATTTGTAATTATAACTACATAAAATGATGTGCAAATGTACACAATCAGCAGCAAGTGATAAGTCGTTATATGGACTCACAGGGATTAGTGGTAGATTTTGGGCTATCCTAACTCACTTCTCTTAGCGAATTCAAAAG
Source organism: Telfairia occidentalis (assembly GCA_026257165.2). Lineage (NCBI taxonomy): Eukaryota > Viridiplantae > Streptophyta > Magnoliopsida > Cucurbitales > Cucurbitaceae > Telfairia > Telfairia occidentalis. The sequence goes on from JAOANK020067057.1 coordinate 1,794, forward strand.
AGCAACAAGGCCAAATAATTGATGAATTTTTGTAACTAATGCTGAATTAAATAAAATGACATAATCAAAAGAATGCTTGTGCAGTTGTAATGATGAGAATGAATAGGTTCAAATTAAGATGTAATATTATTTTCCCTGAAATAGAATGTTGAAGCAAAAAAATTGCAGAACCGAATCACACAACAATAGTCTCAACAACCTCTCAGATTGCTCAATTATCTTAATTTAATTCTCATTTACCTATATGAATTAAACCTGCTATTTTTGTGCATTAGGTGAGTGATTATCCCTAACCTCTTCACTTAGCCAGTCGCTAACCTAATCTAGAGGCTAATGTATTTTAAAAGCAAACTACTCCTCCTATTTTTTCCCAAAATATAAAGAAAGTATTCATACATGTTGGCTAGACTGACATAAACATTAATCAATAAAGAACACTTTGAAAACAATCGAATTCCACAAACTTTACTTGAACCCTAATTCAGTCTAATAACATCTACCTTAATCCTCACCTAAAGATGATTACCTCATGCTACAATGTATAAAAGACAGAAATAAATTAACAAAAATAGTAAACACATTCATGATGGAAGGAAACTCTAAGGAACTGCAGAATTCGATTACTCCACAAAAACAATTGCAAGAATCGTCTTTTCTGCTCCATCCTTTAATGGGTTTCTTCCTTATACAAGTTTTTCTCTATGAAAATTCAATGAAGTGCAGCAATGGTAGAAGAAAAACTCTGCAAATACTTCCAAAGCTAAGGTGAACCGAAAATTCTCCAAAAACAAACTTCTCACTTTAGCAGCTTCCTTTTCTCTAGTATAAGTCTTCTATTGTGATTAGAAAGCTTATTAGGTCAAATCACCCACATGGCATGCATCCAAAGTTTCATTAAATCCATAAAAGAAAGATGTATTTTCATATTTCAAAATTCCATTATTTTGGTGTGAATCCTTTGTGTCTGTTTTTCTCCTGAATTCCTCGATCAATAGTTCTGCTCAAATAATGCTTCATCATCTATTTGCTAACAAAATATTCATAATCAATAGTAATTAAGCATAAATTCTTTCAATTATATTCAAATGTTGTCACAAATAGAATGATGCAACAATATGAAGGTTCTCAATTGTCCTGAATGCAAAACAAAGATAATTCAAGCGATTATTCGATAAATCAAAGGTAATTAACTCTAATAAAGAGATAAAATCTAGCCTAAAAACCCTAATAACTCTCTTTTAGATAGTTATCAAATCCCCAAACTTGAACTATTGCTCGTCCTCGAATGCTTTAAACTTCTGAGAAATCAAACAGAATGAGCTGCCAAACAAAATTATGCAGTAGAATGTGACAAACAATTCAATGAAAGACTATCAACTATCTAACTATCTCACATCTTCTTCAAGTCAATCCCTTACCTTCTCTTCATTTTTCTACACATGCCACAAATTTCACTTATTCTAAAGTCTCTAACTCTTAGTTTGCTAACTTTTAACTCATTAACCTCACTGTGCAATCCTTCAATCAGAATCTCATCTTATTACCTTCTCTATCCTGTCTTCGGATCCCCTAGTTTCAGTTTACAAAAATTGCTCATAGATTGCTCTCTCAAAAGTTTTTCACATAGCAACGTTTTTGTTCACTGCAAAACATAACTTTATTTTCAAGACTCATCACTTATCAGGCATTGCATTCATATTCTTGGTAGTAAGCCCTCCTATTCCAAGGAAACAAAAATATTCAGGAAACACTCATCCCTCATAATTCTTTTTTCTCTTCTCTCTCCCTTTTTTTTTAAAAAAAATTCACCCTTTTCCTGAGTTACTTTATGACGCAGTGCAAATTACGAGTGTCATAATCGCCCCTTGTTACTAGGCCTACTCAGGAAGATTTGCGTAGAACTCGTGTATAATCCCCATTATTGCAGTCTCAGGATTTCTGCAGAAAGTTTCCCAAGAATGATTAATAATACTAGCAGAAAGATAGGGTAGAAGTTCCTCATATGATTCAAGAAATCCTCACTCGACCAAGAAACCACGATTCATGATGCTCTAGTATTGCTAATGCGTTGTGTCATTGATCAGTCTCTCAATGACTGGTTTATGCATGGGCTCCTTGGCCTTTTGTTTCGCTCTCTTCACTGCTGGTGTCTCAACTTTTGATTCCTCAAAGGGTAAGCTTCTTCTTCTTCTTGGATTTCTTTTTCTTCCTTGGCGTGCTTAGAGATGGGTCAACAGGTGTTTCTTCAATAGGGTCCTCAACAACGACTTCTTCTTGGACCATTGGTCCTTATGGTTGTTTTTCCTCCTCGGTATATAAAAGTACATCATGTTTCTCTATTCAGAACAACCTCTCTACTATCCCTTGTTCAAGTCCTGGAATCAGCCCCTAAGGGAACAACCTCTCTACTATCCCTCAAGTCGGGTAGGAGTGAATTTCATCACTCAAAACTATATCCCCAACTATCTACCCAGTCTTACCTCTGAAATGGGAGGCGTATTGAGCAGGCGCTGTTGGGCCTCTCTCACCCATGCAGATCTAAGGATAATCTCGAATAAATAGGAGTTCATAGTTAGCTCAGGATTAAGATCAAGTTACCTAGGTCATCAGTTTGAAATCAGTTAGTGTTTTTAGTGAACGGCGTTATAAAGAAACAGTGACTATTTCGCGGTCTAGTCTTATGCAAACTCATTGCATAGAACGCTTCCACTCGCATGTCTCAACATGAATGATTCAGGATCACATCGTTTGTATCATATATAAAGTGGGACACGTTCCATAGCGTCCCCAGGATAAGGTACCCAACCTAGTTCGTGTACTATAAACCATTTTGACTATTTACTCAAACCTAATCCACTTTTATGTCTTCACATAAAGTTTAAGTATTCATAGAATAGCCATGAGTTCTTAGTTTATTGGATTTATAGAGTTATACTTAATTCAATAACAACTTTATTGAATAACTTTAGTAACTACTTTATTGATGATAGAATCTGTTTACATGCCAATGAGTTTTAGGATATAAAACCCAACAAATAAAATCAAATTTAGAGATAATTATGGAAATTTCAAATCAAATTTGGATTTTTATTTTGAAATTGAAAAAAATAGTATGCAAATAAAATCAATTCTACTTTCAAATACGAAAGGAAATTAAAAGATACAAAATAACTTAATAACTGAATTAAATATAACAAAATCAAATCTAATCTAACTAAGTGAAATAAAACGGAAAAGGCAAGTTAAAATTCAAAATACTCTTGGAAACATTCCTAAAATAAAGCAAACGCAAAATTCAAAATTAGAAAGGGGAGCAAAATTAGTTATTGTTATGCTCAGCAATTACTCCCACAACCTTCATGCTCTGTCAATTTTCTAGCAATTGGAGGGAAGCACATTTTCGAAGGAAGTTCTCTCCCCAATAATGTTTGATCCTCTGTCCATTGACCTTGAAGTTTCTCTCATCTTTTTCATCTCTCAACATGACAGCTTCATATGGAAATACTTCCAAAATAGTGAAAGGTCCAGACCAATGAAACTTTAATTTTCCAGGAAAAAGCTTGAGTCTTGAGTTATACAGCAACACTTGCTGTCCTTTTTCAAAATGATTTGGAACCAGTCTCCTATCGTGCCACACTTTAGTCTTCTCCTTCTAGATTTTTGCATTTTCATAAGAAAAATGACAATGCTCCACCAATTCTCTTAACTGTAGAAATCACAATGCTTCAGCAGCTACGATGTCAAAATTTAGATTCTTCAAAGCCAGTAAAGCTTTATGCTCCAACTCAAGGGGCAAATGACATGTCTTACCATAGACTAACCTGTAAGGAGCAAAGAATAAAAATCAAAAAAATCACCAAAATATCTGCAATATATTGAATATCAGGGGGTCCTGATATAATGTTAAATATCAAAATATCGCCGATTTTGATATATTTATAATATATCGTCACAAAAACTTGAAAACCTCTCTTTGGTCGGATGGTTTGAGCGCTCCCTCGTGGTTACGAGGACACACGTTCAAATTGGAAAAGATACACGTTTTTTTTTCTTTTTCAAAAATCAGTTTTTTCCCTTTTCTTTTTTCTCTAATTTGTTTTCTTTGTTTTTTTTCTACCAATTAACTACCATTTTCTTTCTGCATTTTTCAATCTTTTGAATGAAAAATTAAGATTAATTTAATATTTCATATATTATATTTCCAAAATATTTTAAATTTTAAAATATTGTAAAAAAGTTCTTATATCTACTTAAAATTTATCTAAATTCTACCACACAGTCACAACATTTTCATTCTTAAGTTTCAAATTTGTTATCTTTACGCTTTCTAATTCTTTCTAACTTTTATTTTTTATTTTCTTGCTTTACCCATCCTACTAGTTTAGTTATTTAAATTAACTAATTAACATTATTTTAATTTCTTCAAAAAAAAATTACTTTTAATTTTGTTATAAGTATTATTTTATTTTCCAAGTATTATATCTAATTCTCAAAGTATCATTTTATTCTCTATACTTTTTCTCCTATTTTTTTTAATTCTTTAATTTAACTTTAGTTCTTTTAATTTATTAAGTATAATTTATGCTTCAAGTATAATTTTTTCTCTATTTTTTTTTCTTTTTTTAATTCTTTAATTTATCTTTAGTTCTTGAATTTTGATCTTATAAATTATTATTGAATTACTTTTCATTATTATATCAATTATATTAATGTTGGTTTAATACTCCAATACAACTTTTTATCAATAAATTATTTAAGTTCATATTTATTTTCCAACGTTCAATAATTTCTATTATGTTTCTTCCACCCATTTTAACACAGTCAATAGCTAACAAAATGTAAGAGTTACCATTCGAAGGGAAAAATGGTCCCATGAAATCAATCCCCCAAATGTCAATAGCTCTATCTCCAAAATGAAAGTCAATGGCATCTCATCGTTGACTCCTAGATTTCATTTCCTTTTGCACTTAGTACATGTCTTGCTAAATAAGTAAGCATCTTTGAACATTGATGACCAAAAACATCATGATCTGTAATGTTTCGGTTGCAGTCCTTTGCCCTCCAAAATGTCCTCTATAAGGTGTTATATGGCAATGGTCAAGTATAGTTGGAACTTCTAATTGAGATATACACCTTCTCACGATCCCATCATCACACTGTTTGTAGGCAGATGGATCATCCAAAAGATAGAAGCACACATCATGAAGAAACCTCTTTAGTCAAACGCAAAAACTATTGCTAAAAGCTCTTTCTCTGTGTAATTTAATTGTGCTTCATTTAAGGTTTTGCTAGTATAATAAATCAGATGAATCATCTTGTCATATTTCTATCCCAACATTGCTCCAATAGCATAATCACTCGTATCACACATCAACTCGAAGGGTAAACTCCAATTCGGTGATACAATGATTGGTGAAGTAATCGACGCTTTCTTTAATACCTAAAAAGCTTTCAAACAATCTACATTAATAACATGCAAAGATGTTTAGAGATTTTAGAAAAATCTTTGATGAACTTTCTGGAAAAATCTGCATGACCGAGGAAGCTCCTAATTTCCTTAACAGAAGTTGGTGGTTCTATCTTCTTAATGATTTCAATCTTGGCTCTATCCACGTCTATTTCTTTCTCAGAAATCTTATGGCCTAGAATAATGCCTTCCTTTACCATGAAGTGGCATTTTTCCCAATTCAAAACTAAATTCATCTCTTCACATCTCTTCAAAACTTTACCCAGATTATCTAAACAGGTGATGAATGAACTACCAAAAACTGAGAAATCATCTAAAACACTTCCATGATTGATTCAACCACATCAGAGAAAATAGCCATCATACACCTCTAGCTTGGGGCATTGCAGAGACCAAAAGGCATCCTTGTAAATGCAAATTTACCGTAGGGGCAAGTAAATGTAATTTTCTCTTGATCACCAAGGGCTATGCTAATTTGGTTATAACCAAAATAATCATCCAAAAAGTAGTAATAAGTCTGACCTGCGAGCCTATTCAACATCTGGTCAATAAAAGGCAAAGGGAACTGACCATTACGTGTAGCTGTGTTTAGCTTCCTGTAATCCATACATACTCTCCAACATGTCACTATCATAAAAAGAATAAGTTTGTTTGCTTCATTTGTGATCATAGTCATTCTTCCTTTCTTGGGCACGTACTGAATAGGACTTACTCAATTATTGTCTTACAATATGATAAATAACTCCAGTGTCTAACCATTTGATGACTTCTTTCTTTATAACTTCTTTCATAGTCAAATTCAACCTTCGTTGCTGCTCTAGAGACTTAAAATTTCCATCTTCCAAATTAATCTTATACATACAAAAAGATGGCATGATACCTTGAATATCTGCTACAGTCCAGCCAATTGCCTACTTGTATTGCTTCAGCAATCAAACTAATTGATCTCCATCGTCTGGCAATAAATTTACTGCAATAATGATTGATAATGTTTCTTTCTCACCTAGATAAACATACGTCAAATGTGATGGTAAGGACTTCAACTTTAGCTGCAACGATTCCTTAATATATGGCTTTATAGGTGGAGATTTCTTGTCATTCAAATCAAGAGTTTCAAATGTTTTCTTATAATATGAAATCTCACATACCTCTGTATTTGTTGTCTTAGAAAATTGGTTGCACATCCTACATCCAAAAACATATCATTCCTAAACTGATGAATGTGGTACTTCTGCAATTCTGTCTCAAATGTATCTTCTTCAAGTTCCTCCAACAACTGAATTGTTGAACATTCCTCAACTTCAGCAGGATATCTCATGGCATCAAACACACTGAACTTCAACTCCTGATTATGCACTCTCATGGTCACGTCTCCTTTTTGAACATCAATCAGAGTTCTGCCTATGGCTAGGAAAGGTCTTCCCAATATTATAGGCACGTCATTATCAGCTTCATAGTTCAAAATGATGAAATCTACTGGGAATATGAACTTGTCAACCTGCACCAAAATGTCTTCAATCTTACCTTCAAGATATGTAATTGACCTGTCAGCCAATTGAAGTGTGATAGTAGCAGGTCTTGCTCCTCCCACTCCTAATTTCTTACAGATGAATAATAGTATGAGATTGATGCTAGCTCCAAGATCACACAATGCTCTTCCCAGTTCTTTCTCTCCAATCAAAATAGGAATAGTGAATGATCCAAGATATTTAACCTTCAGAGGTAACCTATTTTAGGATGGCACTACACTCTTTAATCAAGGATAATGTTTCATATTCTTCTAACCTCTTCTTCTTGGTCAAAATGTCCTTGATGAATTTCACATAATTTAGCATCTACTCCAGAGTTTCTACCAACAGTATGTTTATGTGAAGTTGTTTAATTACCTCTAAAAAATTTTTAAATTGGACCTCTTGAGTTTTCTACTTGTTCTTTTGCGAATAGGGAGGAGGTGGAGGTTCGAAAGGAATAACATGAGTGCATCTCTAAGGTTTTACAAGCCTTGTTTTATAAGCTTCCAGTGCCTTATCTCATTCTTCTATTGTTTCTTCAATCCTTGACTCACTATTCATGCCCTATTGCTAATTAGCGGAATTTTTATTCGCACTCTTTTGTTGGGGTAAAGAACTTGTTCTCTCCAAGGACTTTCCACTTCTAAGTTCTACTGCTTGCACTTGCTCTTTACCTTCTCTCCTAGGATTTTCAGTATCCGAAGGAAGTTGTCCTTGAGGTCGAGTTTTTAATTCACTTGTCAATTGTCTAATCTGTATTTCTAAATTTCTTAACAAAGCTTGTTGGCTTTGAACAATTGCATTAATTTTAGCCATATAAATCTTCATCAGATTTTCTAACGAATTGCCAGAATTTTGCTAGGGCAAAGGCCTATTTTGTTGCGGCACAAATTGATGATTTTGTTTTCTAAATCCAAGTGAGTAATTTCCTTTCTACTATAATAGAGGATAGTGATCATTTTTTCTTTAACTCCACGAGAAATTGGGAAGATTCCTCCACTCAAGATTGTAGGTGTTAGAATGAAGATTATGTCTACCTATGTAACAGACTGATTCTGGATTGCTTGGGAAAATTCATAGTTATGCCCTTCTTCAATGAAAACATGTAACTCTGTTGCAATTTGATTCATAGTGGCATTCTGCGATGTAACATTCCCTAATGGTAGGGTTTTGATCATGTTTGTCAGACAAGCAATGACTGCCCTAATGGATGTTAATGCATCAACTTTTGTTCCTTCTTGTGGTCTTCTTCCAAGATTTGTTCTTGCATCATACCATAGACAACTGTTGGTTGATATCCTTTCCAAAATCTCACATGCTTTGTTGCAAATTCTTGACAGTGAAGCACCATTTGCTGAAGCATCTATCATGCCTTGTGTAGCTGAATTTAACCCATTATAAAATGTCTCAAGTTAAACATAGTAAGGCAAACTATGATGTAGATACTTTCTAAGGTCTTTATACCTTTCCCAAGCATCACTAAAAGGTTCATCCACATACTGCCTGAAGGATACAATTTCCACTCTGAGTTTGGTATTCTTAGTAGGTGAGAAATACTTAGTCAAGAATCTCTCTATCAATTCATTCCAAGTGGCGATAGATCCAAGAGCAAATGTAGTTAACCATGCTTTTGCTCTATCCCTCAAAGAATAAGGGAACAAAGATAATCGTAAAGCATCCTTAGACACTCCTTGAATCACAAACGAATCACTCACTCCCAAAAATTTCTTCAAGTGTAGATGTGGATCCTTTGTAGGTAATCCATGAAATTGTCCTACTGTCTACAACACTTGAAACATAATAGGCTACATCTCAAAATTTATTGCCTAAATATTTGGCCTAACTATCCTTGGATTTAATTCATTGAACATAGGAAGTGCATAGTCTCTGATGCCTCTTTCCTTGTCATTGGCTAAAAGAATAGGATTTTCAACCTGATCCACTAGTCTAATTTACTATTGCATTGCTACCCCAGGTAATGAAACTTCTCGTCTGTTCGGTTGTGATTCACTTGCTCTACAGGTCCTCCAAGAGGTATAGAGTGTTGCTCCACTGAATTCACTCGATTTCTTAACTCCCTTCTTTTTCTCCGAAAAGTCCTCTTGATTTCTGGATCAAACTCAACTTCCAAATTAGAATTATTGTTCATACACTAGCTGCAGCAATCACAAAGATATTGAATCTGTGTAAATAAATCTCCAATTAACCAAAAGAATCAACCTCGAATAACTTAAAATTCAAACTAATCCTCGGCAACGGTGCCACAAACTTATTGTTTGTGATGGTAAGGCTTAAATTTGCAATTATAACCACACAAAATGTTCAAGGGTAAACAATCAACAATAAGTGATCCGTATTTATATCGTCTCCGTATTTGATTGCTCCATGAAAATAGTTGCAAGAATCATATTTTCTGCTAGTCTTTAATGGGGTTTCTTCCTTCTACAAGGTCTTCTTAATAGAAATTCAATGAAGTGTAGCAACGGTAGAAGAAAAACGTTGCAAATAATCCCAAAGCTAAGATGAACCAAAAATTCTTCAAAAATGAACTCCTCTCGTTGTCAGCCGCCTTTTCTCTTTTCCATGTCTTCCATTGTGATTAGGAATCTTATTTGGTCAAATCGCCCACGTGGCATGCATCCAAAGGTTGATTAAATTCATAAAAGAAACTTTTATTTCCATATTTCAAAATTTTGCTATTTTCGCATGGATCCTCTATGTTTGTTTTGCTTTCGAATTGCTCAATCAATAGTTCTACTCAAATAATGTTTCATCATCTATCTATTGATAAAATATCCAAAATTAATAGCAATTAAGCCTAACTTCCTTCAATTCTATTCAAATGTTGTTATAAATAGAATGATGCAACAATATGAAGGTTCTCAAATGTCCTAAATGCAAAACAAAGATAATGCAAGCAATTATTCCATAAATCAAAGACAATTTACTCTAATAAAGAGATGAAATCTAGCTTAAAAGACTCCTAATAACTCTCTTTTGGAGAGTTATCAATTCCCAAAACCAAGAACGATATACTTTGGATTGGACTTATTCCGTTGTTTACGTATGTTGTCCAATTTCCCAACGACTACAAAACTTAGGCTCTTCAGCGTACGTTCGAAGAAGTGGGAAGACCAATCGTAACTCTTGAAGATCTCGTCGTCTTCTATGACTGCTAGCATATTCCAGTTAACGAGCGTTTTCATATCCTTACTAGTGAGACCTACCTCTATGAAAATGAGCAACCCCATCTTTATAGCACCATCACCCCTCTCAAATTGAAAATCAATGAACATGGATTCAGCATATAACATTTCAATTGATCGATGTTGGGGAACATGAGCGATCTTAGTCTTCCTGATATCGTAGGCTTCTTTAAAGAAATTTGTGTAGGCCATAGTCCTGTTATATTATTGAACTCCCACTGAGAGAACGAAACCTTGGTGCCCTGGAAGTTTAAACTCATGACACATTCTTTCTACTCTTCCACTTCCCTAAGGAGAAGATGATGCACTAGCTGGCCATTGAACATTAGGTTCGTATCTAAGAGATGACTGAATACGATTTTCTTGAATAGAGCGATATGTGATTCAGTCAGCTTTTGCTTCACGATTTCTATAGCATGAGTAATGTGAGCCAATGACGAAACTTGGGTGGTGAAGTTCTCATCGAGAACTATCTTCGTGACCATATCCATCTCTATCGTGCGTTTTCAAATTATATTCTGCATTAAATAAAGGTGCATACTGTATCATATTCAAACGAGACAAAAAATCAGATATTATGAATCGTAATCGCGTCAATTTGAAAAATATACCGTAGAACGCAATGCCATTAAATAATGATAAATCACATTGCTCGATCATCGCCGCAAGGTAATAGTGTAAACAATGGGGTACTGAAAATAGACATGTTATAGTGCACATGAATGTTTAGTAGTCCTCTATTTTACTCAAATAACAAACGCATACATCTCTACACGGTGCCAATTTTATTTAGCTTAGGATTCTAACTAACAAAGGAAAAATAGGAAGAAATTCCAAAAAGCATAGCAATATTAAAAAATTTATGTTATAGATGGTGTGCTAAAATAGAAGTATGAATTCAAGCGACATGAATAAAATAGTTCAAAAAATAAAACAGTTACCCAAATGTTCATCAACAAAATGGACAACAGTTTTCTTTATTTCTCTATAGAATAGATAACGAGAATAAAAATCGACAATAGGACGTAAAAAGAACATTTAACTCATGTTGGAAAAAAAGGAAAGAGATAAATGATAGGAGCGAGAACTGGTGGATTTCTAACGAACGAAAAAAAGAGTCTGCAACTTTGGAGTGTCGATGTTTTTCGAAGCGAAACGTTCAGGTAGAAGGAAAACATAATGATCATAAAGAATATATGAAATAATCGTTTTTTTCATTCATCAAACTCAAAAAAAGTGAAACACCGATCAACATATACATCGAATTATGCGATCAAGAAATGTTAGAGTGTATTGATGCGACTACTTGATCATCATGTATCGGGATATCATCCTGCATCGTTTATATCTAAATTTCACATGTCATGGTCTTGCATCGGGATAGGCGATACAAATTTAATTATTAATATTTTTATGCAATAATAACAAATTTCAAATAATTATAACTAATTAAATGAAGCTTCCAATCGATAGCATACATTAAAAAACTTGAGTTCAAATGTATTTGCCCATTAAAAAAACTCTAGAAGATAGGCCCCTTTGACCATAATTGTGCAACATATTGATGCTTAGTGAAAGTCACCATTTCCTGTGTTAGTGATTTAGGATTCAATCCTATAATGTGATATAATAAAAATTTACAACAAAAAAATCTCACATTCACCACTACCATGCTGTAATGGAGCCAAAACATGTTGTATGGCCCATGGCGCCATCCTCAGTTTCTGATTCTCTTTGGTGATGCCACAGTGGTGGAGCACGGTCGGAAGGACGTGAGCCAGAAAATTCAACTCCTTGTGTAGTGATTCCAATAGTGCCAACTAAGAAAGTAAATCCCAAACATTAAGCTTGACTTCACACAAGTCATTGCAAAGTAAGATCTAATGAGAACCACCGACGTTAAAGGAGAGGTATACCACATCTACCTCTGATCTCGATGTATTGTAATCAATCTTATTACCCTTCACGAATTGAAGCACACTGCTATTGACCTTACCCCAATCAAAACATCCTAGTCGATGACTTGAAAAACTGTACAACTCCTCCAGCACTTCGTCAGACCATCATAGTTCATTGTAATGAACTATATAATCTTGCTAATTAAAGATATAATGTAAGTTCAGAATACAAGAGTTGACACATGTACTTATGCTAAGAAGTACAAAATCGACCAAAAATTTTGAACAACACAAGTTGGGAATGGCAACCATTTTAAACTTCTTATACGTGAACAGAAAAATGATGTCCATTTTTTTGTAATAACAAATGTTAGCTACAAGAGCAAGATATTAGGTCGCAGTAATTAAAAACGTTAAATAAACAAAAAACCAAAACACATCAACTAACATCATAACTAAACCATGTAGATGGGGTCAGCAAACGATGAAACCATGTTTTTCCAAGGACGTTACAAGACATACTTCATAAAAACTCGTCTGTTTTTTGGGTCATCTAACCATCTTTTCAGGCCGCCTCCAAGTCTGTTGGTATTGCAAACAACGGGTCGTATAAAGTTATCTCTAATGTGGTCTTCTTGCATTTTTTTCTACCCACATATGGTTTCAGCAGCTTCCATGGTTGCCATCTTTTTTTGGCTTATGCAGTTAAAGGATGGGTCATCGATTCATCAATCTGATACAATTAGGGTTAGTAATATATAAACAAAACAATTAGAAAAAAGAGTTTGAATTTTTAGATTAAGATTAACAAACTTTGTTTCATTTTTTGCCGGCCGTGAAATATGAACAACAGCAGGTGGTTCACATAAACACATTTGAACTAATCCAGTCACATAACCGTATCTTCATTTATATTGGCATCATCATTGTTGTCTTCATTTCTATTGGCATCATCACTTTTGTATTCATTTTTTATTAGCATCATCCTCATTGTCTTTGTATCTTGATGTACAAGGCTCATCTGTGAACTTAATATGATCGATTGACAAAAACTAATGATGAAGCAAACATATGAAACATAAATTACAAATAGATTCAAACATAATTTTTAGGGAGTGTATGCTAATACCATAATCAAAATTTCTATGTTTCGCGTATATGTCTTTGTAGTAGCATAAAAATTATCCTTCAGCTTGATGTCCTTTGTGTTGTTGGGTATCGATACTGACGGCGAGGTATCATGTTGCGATCGGGATAGAGATGGTGAGGAAGAATGTGGCAGCAAGTTCTCAGACGAGTGGATATGGCACCATATCTATTCTTGATAACTATAAATGATAGAATTAAAAGGTAAGAATCAAAACTTTAGCTAAACTTACATCGATTTGAAAAATATTAACGAGTAAATTGATTGAGCGATTGTAAATGTGGAACAAGTAAATCAATTGCATTGGTCGACAATAATCGCATCAATTTAGATTGTGATTGTGTGAAGGCTCTAGTCAATTTTAATTGCTTCACTTTAGCTATAGATCGTGTAAACCGACGCATGTAAGACTTTAAATTAAGTAAGACGATCACATTTATCATACAATATCAAGCGAACTGATCGCATTTGTATATCAAGATCGACTAAACTGATCGGAATAGTGAAATTGTGATCGTCTTTGATGATCAAGGTTGAAAACTTTGATCTACTAAATAGGATCGTGTATCAATAATGCAGTCACCACGGAAGAAAAATACATTGGAAGTTAAAAAAATAAACAATTGAAGTGGGGTGGAGAGAACCAAGTCACAGTGCACGAAATAGAAATACAAGTTCAAACAACCAGTATAATACAATAGTCGAGTACAAGAGATTCAAACTACGAAAAATAAAAACAAATACATTAAAAAACAATAGCATGACTAAATGCTTATGAAATATAAAAAAAATCAGAAGTGTGTCTAAAATCAACCTTCTTGTGGAGTGTTCAACCTTGAGTAAAGAATAAGTTCTCCTTACCTCTTGGTCTTTGATCATCAAGGTGATAATTTTATTCTTAGGTTTGATTCTAGTTGATTTGGAGTTTTTAGGACTTCGACAATTAAAGGTTCTTCTTAAGTGGAAGGGTTTTTAATTGTTTCCCTACAATTTCTTATCAAGGTGTCTCTGTGATGGAGAAAGTAATGACTCTGAGATGAAGCATCAGGAGACTGCAAGGGAATTTGAGTTGAAAATGTCTAAGTAAAGGGCAAAGAAGTCTCATGCGCCATGATTAGAGTGAGAAGAAGACCTTAGGAGAAGAAGAACCTTGATAACCCTCATGTTCAAGAAGACCGATTGTAAGCACTAGTAATGTGTCAAGGGCAATCGGACCACCCACCCAAATCATCTCCCTCACCATCTTCGCTGACCAACAACTCTCCAGCCAAATCCCACCAAAAGTCGACGACCTCCCATTCCTAGAAACCCTCATGTTCCAGAAGCTCCCTAATCTTACCGGCCTGATCTCCTAAGCACCCAAAACTTCACTATTGGAAGCCTACGAATCCAAATGGGTGCTTTGAAATATAGCCAAATTGAAAGGCCATATGACTGGGAGCACGTGCTTGCCATGTTTCTTATGGGTCGATTTTACTCAATCCCCCAAAACTCAAACCCATTATAAGAAGAAGGGGAGAGAAGAGAGAGAAAGGATAAGGCAGGAGAAAGGGAGAAGGGAGACAAGGGAAAGAGAAAAAAGACAGAAAAAGAAATTTACATATTTGATAAAAATAATATAAATTTATTAAATTTTACCACATCATTAAAAAATTGTCAACTCAATTATGTAATGTCGTTTTTCTATCATTTGTCAACTTAATTTAGCGACAATTTAAAATGGTTTTTCAAATTGTGGAGAATAAAATATCTATTTTAAAAACTCAGAGACCAAATACATTTCAAATTCAAACTTTAAAAACCAAAGATGTAATTTTTCCTTAAAATAAAAAATTATTAACTTTACTATTTTTTTTTAGATAAGAATAACTTGACTACTTAGTGAACATTATTCTTAATCATTTTACCTTTATATTTTAATTACAACAAATAATATTTTCTATAATTCATTTATTAATCCCTATCATGAGATCACTAATACGCTCTCGAGGACAAAGTTCATACGGCCATCTGTAACAAAATTGGTACATTCTTGTTATGCATAACGTGTATATAAATACTCTATTTTTGTAACCTAATTTTGCATTGTACATATTCCTTTTCAAATGTTCGATTCAATTATTGTATATTAATCTCATGAATTTATGTATTATGTGTTAGGTTTATTATTCACATTTCCTCTAAGTATTATATTTTACTATTTACATACATATTTGATTTAATGTTTAAATATTTCATAGCATGTTTAACATATTAGATATATGCTTTACATATGCAATATAACATGCTAGTTATCTACCTATTTTTTTAGTATGCATGTTTTAGTATGTATATCAAATTTGTAATGTATAAAATATTTCTAATTGTTTTATCATGTCAAATTTTATAAAATTAGAACTCGTTTCTCTTGATATCAATGGTAATAATTATTTGAATCTTCTGAAGAGATCATTGACACCATTGATGGAGTAGTAGTTCATTCGCTTGTGAGAATGTCCAAAATTAATATTATTTTTTTTAATATTTATATGCTATATTTACTAATTAAGCTTTATATTTTAAGTTTTCTTTTCAATTCTTGAATCTTATTATAATTTTTCTTTTCTTTAATGAAGAATCATTGACATTTCTTGTACTTTGGTTGATTCAAAAATGAACTCTGAAGATTTATGTTTGGTAGATAGTGCAATTATGCACACAATACTTAAAAATAGAAAATATTTTTCTGAATTGACAGTAGTTGAAGCAAAAGTCAATACAATATCAAGTTCTGCAAACTTGATAGAAGGTTTTGGAAAAGAAAATCTTATTTTGCCTAAAGGAAGAACATTTACTATTGATAATGTCTTTTTCTCTAGTAAATCAAAAAGAAATTTGTTGAGTTTCAAAGATATACATTGTAATGGCTATCATGTTGAGACCAATAGTAAAAATAATATAGAATACTTCTATATAATATCTACTAACTCACATGAAAAACGTATATTAGAAACATTGACTACTTTTTCTTCGGGATTATATTAAACTCATATACGAGTAATTGAAACATATGCAACAATGAATCCAAAGTTCATGAATTTAGAAATATTTATCATTTGACATGATCGATTGGGTCATTCTATGTCAATAATGATGAGAAGAATTATTGAGAATTCACATGGACATCCATTAAAGAATCAGAAGATTCTTCAATCTAATGAATTATCATATGCTGCTTGCTCTCAATGAAAATTAATTATTAGACCATCACTAGCTAAAGTGGGAATTGAATCACCAACATTTTTAGAAAGAATGCATGGTGATATATGTGGACCTATTAATCCACCAAGTGGACCATTCAGATATTTTATGGTCTTAATCGACGCATCCAGTAGATGGTCACATGTGTGCTTATTATCAAGTCGAAACCTTGCATTTGCAAGATTACTTGCTCAAATAATTAAATTAAGAGCACAATTTCTTGATTATATAATTAAAAATATTCGTCTTGATAGTGCTAGTGAGTTCACATCTCAAGCATTTAATAATTATTATATGTCAATTGGGATAAACATTGGACATCTTGTAGCTCATGTTCATACACAAAATGGTTTAGCAGAATCTTTGATAAAAACATTTGCAATTGATTGCCAGACCATTACTTATGAGAGCAAAGCTTCCTATATTTGTATGGGGTCATGCTATTTTGCATGCAACGTCACTTATATGTACAAGACCAATATCTTATCATAAATACTCCTCATTACAATTAGCTTATGGCCAGGAGCCAAATATATCCATCTGCAAATTTTTGAATGTGCAGTATATGTTCCAATTGCTCAACCACAACGAACTAATATGGATCCTCAAAGGAAGTTAAAAATTTTTGTTGGATTTGATTCCCCATCAATTATTATATATCTTAAACCCGTTACGGTGATGTATTTATAGTATGATTTCCTGATTGTCATTTTAATGAAACAATTTTTCCAACATTTGGGGAAGGAAAAAGAAAATAAAGATTACAAAATTAAGTCTAAGAGAGGAAAGAATATAGGATAAAAGAAGTAACAAAAAGGGGGAGAAAAAGAGCTTTTTCTTCCAAAAATAGCTTCTCCTTTCTTTCCCCTTTCGTGAGGTATTCCCTGGACAGCAGCTTCTCCTCCTTCTTTCTTTCCAAACTTAGAGAAAAATTTTGTAATGAATGGTGTCCCCCCTCCCCTCCTTCCGTAATTGGGGGCTTTTATTCACACTTGGTCTTTTCTCTCTCCATGATATCCACCTTGGCCCCCCAAAAAGGGCTAACTTGGCCAACTACTTCCACATGGAGCTTTGTGAATGGCTCTCCCAGCTCAGTCGCGTGCCTGCTGCCAGCTCAATTAATGAAATGTCATGTCATCCTTCCTCTTGTCCAGCTCAACAATGCAGCAAGAATTTCTGCTGCTAGATGGAATGCTACAGCAAA
>JAOANK020067950.1:0-19432 GCA_026257165.2 Telfairia occidentalis
AGGATTCATATTAAAACTATAGATTATGTGAGAAATATTATTTGAATATGATTCAAATAATATTAATATTAATTAATGTTAATTAATTAATTAAATAAATATATTTTTAATTTTATTAAAAATAAAATGATAATTTCCATTGGGAGTTATCACGATAGAGGTGGTTAGTGGGGGAGATTTTCACTCAACCCACTCTCATCTCTCTCTCACATTCATAAATGAAAGAACACTAGTGAAGAGTAGGTTCTTCATTTTTTTCTACTGTAGAAACTCTTCCTCTCTAATATTCCCTCTATCAATTGTTTGGAGACCACACTTCGGAGACATAATATCTTAGAGAGTAACGGGTATCCCGATTGGTGGCGTTCAAGTTACTGTTCATCAACATCTAGAGAATTGACGTGAAGAAACAGCTCTTCAAAGGTAATTCTCATTCTCTGTATTTTGGTTTCTATAATGCATGTTCTTCCCAAATTCAATCTTGAATGAATTAAGCGTTCAATCGCTTCCGCTGGGAATTTGATTCCTTCAGATTTCTACCACGAATGGTTCGTGGACCATTGCTAGAGTCTTTTGTACTAATCTCCGCCATAGAACGGATTGTGGGATCCGAATTTGTGGTGAATTTGAAGGAATTTCAAGTTTTGGAGAGTTTTTGTGTGCTTGTTGTTCTTAGTCAAATTGACCATCAATTTTGACCAAAATTTTCAACCATTTTAATCTCAACAAATGATCTATATATATATAATAAGCCGTGCAAATCAAATTGCCCAAATTTGACACCTAATTTGATGAGGATTAAGTGAGATTTGTTGCTTCACAATGAATTGACAAGTATGCTCAAAGTGTTTAGTCATCCTAACACTTAAACTTGGATAAATCCACTTACATTAAAAAATGCATATTGGAAAACTCCACTTAGTTATCAATTTAAACTTCAAATATCAAAAGAATTTAAAAATTCAATTTTGAATTTGAATTTGAATTTTTATAAAATCAATTTTAAATTAAAATTTAAAATAATTTTAATTTTGAAATTAAATTAATTTGTTATTAAATTAATTAAACAATTTAATTAATCAAAATTAATATTTTATTATCATATATTAAAATAATATTTAATCCACTAATCCCGACTTTTCAGAAAAACAAATTTTATGGATATGAATCCTTATTCATATAATTAATATTTAAAATATTTTTAAATATTATTAACTTTCTTTCAAATTTAATTCATAAATAAACGATCAAACATTTAAATATATCGTATATAATTAACGTTTAGTCCCTAATTTTAATTTGAACGATTCAAATTCTTTCATCACACTGTTCTAAAGTTTAGTTCGATATGAGCGACCAGAGGGACCTAATGGACCTACAGATGATGAGCTCCAACAATCTGAGATTAACCGATCAAACTATTTAACCCAATTAACAAACATTCGTTAACTACCGAGACACTCCACTAAAGGTTGTAGCTGCACTCGCGTCACTG
Organism: Telfairia occidentalis; assembly: GCA_026257165.2. NCBI lineage: Eukaryota > Viridiplantae > Streptophyta > Magnoliopsida > Cucurbitales > Cucurbitaceae > Telfairia > Telfairia occidentalis. Next base: position 1,496 of record JAOANK020067950.1, read on the forward strand.
TAGATATATTTTTCACAGGTTGTTCGTAATTACAGCTAGGTCAAAATTATCGTTTCACCCCTGTCATTACTTCTTGCTCCTTAAGTCCCACTGATCCTCTAGTGGACAATTGGTTTGTGGTCCAACCACCAAACCGAGTCCCTGTTGGGCCAATGAGAGGGTGGGGCCCCTTGTTCAAGACCTAGAGTCAACACTTAAGGGAACAACCTATCTACTAACCCTAGAAATGGGTAGGATTGAATTCTATCTTGCAGAACTATATCCCTAGCTATCTACTTGGTCTTACCTCTAAAATAGGAGACTTATTGTGTTAACGATCACGAGCCACTCTCCCCCATGTAGATCTAAGGATAATTCTGAATAAATAGGAGTTCATGGCTAGCTCAGGATTAAGATCGAGTTACCTAGGTCATGTAATTGAAATAGTCAATGTTAACAGTAAACAACGTTATAAAGTATCAATGACTATTTCGTGGTCCGGTCTTATGCAAACTCATTGCAGAGGATGCCTCTACTCACATGTCTCCACTTGAACGATTTAGGATCACATCATTCGTATCAAATACAAAGTGGGTCGCATCCTATTGTGTCCCCAAGATAAGGTACTCAACCTAATCCTTACACTATAGACCATTTTGGTTATATATTTGAACTTGATCCACTTTTATGTCTACATATAGTTCAAGTACTCATACTATAGCCATGGGTTCTTAGTTGATTGAATTTAGGGTTATATTAACAACAATTCACATATTCAATAATTGAATAACCTCGATAACAACTTTATTGATAATAGAATATGTTTAATGTTTACAAACCACAAGTTTTAGGATATAAAACCCAACAAACTCCCACTTGGACTAAAACTCCTAGTGGGGATATATATATAACTTGAAGTCCTAGACTCATTAGGTGACCCTCAAACACTTTAGCCGTGAGGGCCTTTGTAAATGGATCAACAATGTTTTGTTCTGACGATATTTGTCTGACAATAATGTCTCCTCTTTGTTCTATCTCCCTGATGAGATGGTATTTGCGCTCAAGGTGCTTCTCACGCTTATAGCTTTTGGGTTCTTTGGAGTTTGCAACGACACCACTGTTATTGCAATACAGAGTGACAAGTTGATGCATATTTGGAACCACTTCCAAATCTGTTAAGAATTTCCTAAGTCATACTCTTCCTTTGCTGCTTCACATGCAACTACCTACTCGACTTCCATCGTGGAGTCAGCAATACAACCTTGCTTGATACTCCTCCAAACTATTGCTCCTCCGTTTAGAGTGAACACTGATCCCGATGTAGATTTCCTTGAATCTATATAGGTCTGAAAATCAGAGTCAGTGTATCCTGTAAGGATCAGATCCTTAGCGCCATACATGAGCATATAGGCCCTCGTTCTCCTTAGATATTTGAGAATATTCTTAACAGCAGTCCAATGATCATATCCAGGATTGGACTAGAACCTACTGACTATTCCCACTACATACTATATGTCGGGTCATGTATACAACATAACTTACATTATACTACCAACCCCTGATGCATAGGGAATGCGTCTTATATCCTCAACTGGTTGAGGTGTCTTAGGACACTGTTCCTTTGATAGATGAATTATATGCCTGAAGGGTAATAAACCCCTCTTGGAATTCTTCATCTTAATCTAGACAACATTTTGTCAATATATGATGCTTGAGACATGGCTAACGTTTTGTTCTTACGATTTTGAACTATTTGGATTCCAAGAACAAACAGAGCCTCTCCTAAATCTTTCATTTGAAATTGGGTTGACAACCATTGTTTTATGTCAGTCAAGAATCCTACTTCATTTCCAATAAGAAGGATATCGTCTACGTACAATACTAAGAAAGCTACAGTGGTGTTGATAATCCTTTTGTAAACACAAGTTTCATCAACACTCTGCTCAAAACCATAAGATTTGATCACAGCATCAAATCTTATATTCCATGATCAAGATGCTTGTTTTCACCTGTAAATGGATCATTTAAGCTTGCAAACCTTTTGCTCTTGACCCTGTTCAATAAACCCCTCTGGTTGAGTCATATAGATACTCTCGTTAAGATAGCCATTTAGATATGCAATTTTGACATCCATTTGCCAAATTTCATTGTCATAATATGTGGCAATGGACAAGAGTATTCTAATCGACTTTATCATGGCAACAAAGGAGAAGGTTTCTTCATAATCTAACCCTTCGACGTGGGTGTAACCCTTTGCCACAAGTCAAGCTTTAAAAGTCTGTACTTTACCGGCATGATCTCGTTTCCTCTTATAGATCCATTTACAACCAATAGATCGAACCTCATCTAGTTGATCTACAAGTTCCTAGACCGAATTTAAGTCAATAGACTCCATTTCGAGGTCCATGACTTTGATCTACTGGTCTTTGTCTACATCATTCATTCCCTGTTTATAGGTCAATGGATCCTCTAACCCATCATCAGGTATGACGAGTTGGGTTTCAGTTAAAACCATGTAACGGTCCGACTGATGAATAACCCTCCCAATGTTGAGGCTCTCTCAACTCTTGAGAAGAATGTGACTAATCAACAACTTTTGTTGAAATACCAACCTAATCAACAACTCTTGTTGATTTCTCAGCAGTTCCTTCAGAAATCTCTTTTAATACTAGTTTGCTCCATGGTTGATGATCTCTCATGTGGTCTTCATCTAAGAATGTAGCATTTTTCGACACAAGCACTTTGTTATCTAGAGGTTCATAAAATAGACCATCATTTGTTTCTTTGGGATATCTTACAAACAAGCATAATTTTGAATGACGTTCCAATTTCTTTAGGTTTTGCATCAACACATGTGTCGAGCATTCTCATATCCTGAAGTGACATAAACTACCTTTGCACCCTCTCCATAAGTCATAAGGTGTTTTTGAAACACTTTTAGAGGGAACATTGTTCAAAATATATACTACAGTTTCTACTACATATCCCCAAAATGAATTAGGCAACTGAGGTAACTTATCATTGATCGAACCATGTCTAACAGGGTTCTGTTTCTCCTTTCAAATACACCATTCTGTTGAGGCGTACTAGTTGCAGTGAGTTGGGATTGAATTTCATGTTCTATCAAATGGCTCTGGAATCTCAAGTCCATATACTATCCACCTCGATATGATCGAAGTGTCTTAGTGTTTTTACGTAAGAGGTTTCTAACCTCAGCTTTAAACTCTTTGAACTTTTCAATAGCTTCAAATTTGTGATGCATTAGGTAAATGTAACCATACCTTGAATAATCATCAATAAAACTGATGAAATATTCATACCCTTCTCATGCCTTGACATTCATTTGACCACAAAGGTCCTAGTGCATGAGTTCTAAGAATCATCCTTCCACGTTTAGAACCAAGCTTGAGTTAATTTTAACAATAAGCAATGTAATTTTGTTTTTAGAAAAAAAAACAAATCACTAATTTTAATGAAATCAAACTTTACATAAAATTTAGTTTGATCAATGCACAAAATCGACCATTGACTACCAAACATCAACAATGGGGTTGAGGATGCCCAGAAGAGGGGGCCTTCCCGTGGCCTCGGTAGGGTAGCCTTTTAGAGGGCTCACATGAGTGCTCAACCCAACTTCACCCAACGTACATAATGACTTTTGTGGATCAGACACCCTTCCTCAATGGGTCGATCAATTTAGCTGAGTGAGATCCAATGAGTGCAAAAGATCTTGAGATTCTCAAGATATCAAAGAGAAGGCAACAACCACTTTCAAGGCTGCCCATACGAGACCTTGAGAGAAATCTTTTACGAAAGGAAGGAAAGTCATCACTTGCAAACCCAATCCTAAATTGACCACTGAAGTGTGTGCCGCTTAGACCACATCGCTGAGTAGTCTTCTTTGTTCGACAAGCACTATTTAGGCAATTTTTCTACTTGAAACAAATTCACAGTTGATTCAAAATTTGGCATCAACAATTAGTGCCACCTGTGGAGAGAAACGAATCGAATTTGTGGTTAACATACAATGCCAGATCATGAATAACAACAAAGACAGAGATCTTGATGGCTACGTATATGGTAGAGAACAACATCCTCAACGTGTAGCTATTCAAGCTAAAACACCCAAGATGTACAGGTTTTGCCTCTGATCGAGCTGTCTCGACCCATTATGAAGCAGCTTGAGTTGAGGAATATGATCTCGATCCTCGAGAAAAATGTGTGGTGAATGGATTTCAACCTCGCACGATTGATTGAGATTATTGATCAACATAATTTACTAGATGTTAGTAGCATTAAAACAGGGAGAAGCAAAACCTACCATCACTACCTCGACAAGACCCTCCATCGTTTGTTTGAGACCCAACCCAAGGCAAAGGCCCAACCTACGAAGGTATAGAAGAGGCCCGAGAAAGAAATCCTAACCTCGTTGAGTAGTCGAGAGGCTTATGCTGATGACAATAATCAAATGTTGTTTCTTAAGGCCTTGAGACAATGACTCTTTAGCATGAATGACCACTAGTCTTGATCCCACATAATTTCTAACGAAAAAGCTCGAGGTTTCTCTTGTGGTAAGCTTAACAGTCATATAGTTTCCATAGCTATGAAAAGTTAAAGCACATGGAAGTTTACCCTTGTGCCGAATCTACAGAACTTGCTAAACTAAAAGGGAAAGAAGCAAGCCAATGAGGAAGAGATAGAGAGTCGACCCAGGGAACCTGAGTTTTAGAGGATGCCTGATGAGCTTGGTGTTATGAAGAAGGATCAAGAGAACGCTGGCTTGGATCAAGAAAACTTTCTATAGCAAGTGGATCCACCATTCATGGACTAGGTTAAGTAGAAGAAGGGGCCTCCAAAATTCAAGCGACCAAAGAATAATGAAACGAAAGATCGAATTGAAAATATAGACATATTTCAATTGTGTGGAAGAAACTCTATGGAGTCAGAGTTGTCATTAGATGTCAATCGTCCTCTATCATGCTAGTGAGACTTACTCGAAAGTGATTTTACCTATTGAAGCAAATATCAATCAATTCTTTAAAAGAGTTGGCCGAAGCCTTCATCACCCAATTCCTAAGAAGGCGTAAATAGAAAAAAACCAATGACTCACCTCCCCACCATCAAGTACGGGCCACTGAAAGCCTCTTGAATTATATATCAAGATTCAACATTAAGGCACTCTAGGTTGACGGTTATACTTATTGAATGATGCTCATGTCAATCGATGTCAGCCTAAGGGACGAGAAGTTTTTTTGATCGTTAGCGAAAAAGGTCTCAACCACATATGTGAAGCTGCTATCTATGATTAAAAAATACATGGGTGCTAGAACTTTCAGATGAGGACTAGAGGAGAAGGGTAACCAATGCAACCATAAGAGAAGAAGGAATGAGGACTAACAAGACCAAGTAGTCTAAAATGGCATCCCACAGAGCAAGTTCAAATGTTATACACTCACTGTGGTTCCAATCGAACAATTTTTTATGAAAATCAAAGAGACAAATTGATAAAGTGGTTGACATCGATGCAAGTTGGGTCCTACTAAGGAACAAGAACAATTATTTCTTTTTCTACCATGACCATGATCATGCCACCTCGAATTGTTTCGACCTGAAAGAGGCAATTGATTTGTTGATTCAACAAGCAAAGTTAAAGAAGTTTGTTAATGTGAATGAGAGCCATGACATAAGTTCAAGCTGAGGTTATAGAGGCTAAAGCGACGACGACTCCCTCCCATTTGAGACTTTGGCTAAAAATGAAAAGCGATAGTTCGAGAGGCAAAGATCATTGCAAAAACTTGGGGAGTCTTCTTTCTTATCCTTGGTTTAGTAGACCTTCAGATCAATTTTACTGACGAAGAGGCAATTCAGGTGCACCAACCTCATAATGACAAGCTTGCTGTGTAGATCATAGTGGCGAACATCAAATCCGCTACATCTTAGTCAATGGAGGCAACTTAGCCGACATTCTCTTCTTGATAACGTATAATGTCATGAGGCTTGGATGGAAGTAGTTGGAGAGCAGCCCGATGCACTTGGTCGACTTTGGAGGTGAGTGCATCACCCGTGAGGGAAGAATCAAACTTTTAACATTTGGGGATGAGACTAACTATGTGACCAAGATGATAAAGTTCCTTGTTGTGGACTCCAACTAAGTCTACAATGCAATAATGCATCGATCAATTCTCCACAACCCTGAAGCAGTGTCTTCCACCTACCATCAAGTCATGAATTTCCAACGCATGAATGCGTCGAAGTTGTCAAAGACATACAATAGATATTTGAAGAATAATATTACATCACTATGAAAGAAATGAAGCCCGCACAAACATCATATACTTGGTTCTGCCAAGAGAAGGATAATTCGATCTTGTTTGATGGAAGAAAAGTCGAGCCCACTTTCGAAGATAGAAAGTTCAAAGCTAGACACACTACGAGGCGCTGACGAGCATTTTATAATTTACTTTCTTTAAGTTATTTACTATGAAACTATTATGTTTTTAAAGTTAATTAGTTCTTATTTATGAATTAGTAAAAAAATTCTTTCAAGCAACATTGTGTACTATAACAAAACTTTAGTCAAATCAAAACTCGCTCGAATGTGGGCTAGAAGAGAGATAATTGTAAAAGAAGTAAACAATTCGCAATAACTCTAGGTAAGTCGAGCAGCTGAGTCTATAGAATCGTGAGAGCTAAGTAAACAATTGCAGTGGAGCAACAAAACTTCTAAGCCTAAACAACCAAGTAGACCTTAGAAAGAACTTGGTGGAGGCAGAGAGCCTTAGTCGAGGCCAAGCAAAAGCACCTTTGAGCCTAGACATTCAAATAGACCTTAGAAAGAATTTTATTGAGGCGAAAAACCACAAACGATACTAGTGATAGGATGAATGATTTAACATGTAACAAATATCTTTGGTTTATAAAGAATTTAGAAATTAATTAAAGGATCAACATTGAATTTATATGGAATTAAACAATAAAATTCACATACCTTTCTAGAATTTCAACTTCCCGTATTTTTCAGAAAATCAAATCTCCAGAAGACCTTCTTAGAATCGTTAGAAGACCATCTCCAAAAGACCTTCTTTGACTTGAACAAAAGATCAAGATTGGTGGAAGCCTCCATGAAAGAAACGGAATTGGTAAAATAATTTTCTTTAACGCCTTTAAAAAAAATTGCAAAGAAAATTTGATGCTCAAGAGCATTGATTGATTTAGGCTTAATCCAAGTGTCCTATTTATTATGACTTGGGACTAAATCTCAGCCTAATTCAAAATTTATATTCTAATATTGTATATTTTAAAATATATTTAATTTGTCTAAATCTTATTCAAATAGTTATCTAAATGATATCTAATAAATCAATTCTTATATATTAATATATATTTAAATTATCTTCAATCTCATTCAAATAATTTATTTTAATATATCTTTTATAGATTAGAAGTATAGATAAAATTTCTTTTTAATTAATCTATCTAATACATTAATCTATTTTTCTCTTTATTATTTAATATATCGAATACATTAAATTTTAATTTTAATTTTTTTCAACATAATTGATCTATTAATGTTCTTGTGATCAAGTAAGAGGACCTTATGGATCCACAAATTATAAGCTTTAATGATACAAAATGAATGAATTAAACTAATGAATTAATTAATTTTTATTCATTAACTCAAGGTCACTCCACTATAAATTGAGAGTTCTAGTCTTATGCACTACAAGACATAAGTTATGTCCATAGATAAAAACACTACATGCAAATCGAACATTCACAAGTTGTTGACAATCACAACTTGGTCAAAATTCTGTTTTACCCATGTAATTACATCTTATACCTAATGTAATCTTAATCTTCTAATTAACAATGTTCCAACAATAAATTAAGTTCCTATCATGCTAGTGAGAGGGTGTGGCCTCATTGTTCAACTTCTAAAATCAACATTTAATGACACTACTCATCTATTCACCATATATGGGTAAGACTGAATTTCATTTTGTAAGATTATGTTCTCAGCTCTCCACTGAGTTTTATCCCCAAAATAGTAGGTTTATTGAACCAGCTATGTAAATCAGAGGATATGCCTTCAACAACATGAATTCATAACTCATTTATGATTGAGATTAAATCACATATAGTTATCTCACTACAAGAAATATAGGAATCAACGACGTAACACAATGACGTAAGTAAGCCTCGTTGCTACGTAGTGACATAAAAAAGTAAAGTCTCTACGTAGTGATGTAAAGAATGCGCGTCACTAGTAGTGACGCGAGTATAGATGTTGTCGCTAGGTAGCGACGAAAAATTAAACATCGCAAAGTAGATGCGTTGTTTTGAACTTTTTTGTAAAAAAACGAATTTCAAAACGATGTCGTAATCTTTGCGGCAAAATGCTTATGGCATTGCTACTCAAAGATGTTTAGTCACTTGCATTGTAACATAGCGACGAAACATTAATACGTCGTTGGTAACGAAATTTTACAAAACCCTTTTCTTCTTCCTCTCGCAGACACGTGGCAATCCTTCTCTCCCATTTCTTTTCTTCTTCTCTCGGCATTCCGCATCTCCCCTTCGCCATGTCCCTCCCATGTTTGGTCGATTCTACTCCAATCTGTGACGGAACAGATCATTTCTCTCCATCGGAGTTTCGTGGCGTTGTATTTCACATTTGGAGGCTTTGGGGTTCAATTTTCCGGCGGGTTTCAGTTCATTTCTTGGTTTGTAAGTGTTAAAATTCACTTCAACGTATATTATTTGTTGTTTTGATTTAGATTTGGTTGTGAGAAATATTTGATTATTGTTTTGGTTGGAATTTCGATAGTTCCTTTGGATTTTCGAGATTGAAGTTAAATTTAAATTGGATTTTCTTATTTAGTAAGTCTTTAATTTCATTTTAATTGTTTAGTTTTAGATTTTGTGATGCCTGTAATTTTGTGATGCACATAATTTAGGGCCAAAACCTTGTTGAACATACTGATGTACATAACCTCACCCCCACCTAATTGTAAAATTTCTACAATAAGAACATAGCCAAAAAGTTAAATGGCCACAACACTTCAAAGATTAGACTAGTTTTTTTTTTTTCTCATATATTTTTACATGGAGTTATTAATATGAAATCAAGCGGATATAGTTTATATAGGGATTTTTGAACTTTCAAATTTCTCATTCTTTATAACATACACAAAAGCTTAGCTTAAGTTGTTGGATTCTATTTTGATGATCTTCGATCCAAAAATTTTAGTATTGTAATCATCTAAACCCATTCTAATGTATATATTTTAAAATTTTGCATTCTATTAATTGCTTAATTAGTGGTGTGATACTATGATCATAATGAAATCTCTCATCTTTCTCTTTTTATTTTTTTTTCTCATTTTCAACCTTTTTTTTCTAGATTCTCAATTAGCTCTGTGTTTTGTGTTAGTGAACTTTGAATGTACCCATACATATATATTTAGAATTTCCTATTCATGACAATAAAATTAGGGGCTTGCACTATTCAAACTTTCCCAGAAAAGTATAGTTTTAGATCTTGCCTGGACTTTAATATATATATATCTTCTGCCTCCACTGCAGCAAACAAGCACAAAATGGCAATAAGTTGCTTTTGTTCTCTTGAGTTCTTATTATTAGTTATCGCGTCCTTGTGCTTCATATGTAGAAATCCAATGTGACAAGTTACTTGTAGATGTGGTAAATAAATCTTGTGACATGAATATTTACATTTGATATGAGTAGAAAATTTTAAGATGATTTTCAACCACATTTTAGTAGTTGTGTCTAAGTTAGTGTTAACCAAAGTTTCTGATCAGTTATCATTATATTTTGATCTAGATATGGATAAAAGTTGGATAAAACTTTGGAATAGATTATGCAAAGATTATACAGATGGAATTAGATCGTTTGCTTATTTGGCAAAGAAACATGTCGATGAGAGAAGGTTCGCACATTGCCCATGTAGAAATTGTCAAAATACAAAAATGAAACGTCTGTGTGACGTCGAAGGTGGTTTATACACTCATGGAATGTCTTTAACCTATAATAGATGGATATTTCATAGAGAAACCCAAATTTATCACCTTAGTTGAGAATAATGGATACCATATAGAACCAAGAGAACCAAGAGAATGAAAATGAAATGGTTGAAGTGTTGAACAATTTGATTGGTGGTGGGGACATTGAATATCAAAACGACACCGGAGAGAACTCAATTTTAAAGTTTAATTTCATTGCTAGTTGTATAAGAATATTTATAATTAAATATTACATGTAGGAAAAGTCAGCAAAGAATAAATAAGTCGTAGTAAGATAAGGTACCGGAACGAAATCATTTCTATCTCATATGGAAGATAAGGTATCTATATATATTCCTTTTATTAGTATATATCTCTATATTTTACTTCACTTAGCAATGTAAGTGATTTTGAGTATTGATTTATGTTTGAGATTCTGATTTTGACTTTGTGGATTTTGACTCATAATTGATGTTTGAGATTCTAATTTTGATTGTATGGATTCTGACTCATGATTTATATTTCATATTCTAATTATGATTGTGTCAATGACCCATGATTTATGCTTGAGAATGTCTAGAGGATTGATTTGCATAGGGGATTAAACATTTGAGAATGATTTGAGAGGGTGGGAGGGGGTTCATTTGCAATATTTGAGAATGATATTTTGTTTCTATGATTTGGTTTATGTTTGAGATCATTTGAACTTGTTTTGTGTTTGAGATTCTGATTATGATTTATGATTGTGATAAGGAATTGACTTTTGAATGAGGGGATATGGAAAGGGGGTTGATTTGTAAACGACATGGAGAGATTTTGTTTATGTTATTGTCATGCTTTTTCTTATGTTTGAGATCATTGTAGATGAAACTGTGGCTTAGGTTCGAAAGGGGGTGGGGCATAGAGAGATTTTAATTTTGAGAAAAATTTCTGGCTCATGATTTTGCTTGTCTTAAAGATTATGATTTTGATTAATGATTACATACTTGAGATCATTGTTTAGACTCGTGAAATGAGGTTTGAGATAAGGGAGAGTATTATGTTTTAGATTATTGTTATTCTGAAACCTCATGAGTAGCACTATTTACTTTTGTCATTTTGTAATAATTAATCTTTAGAATTATTTATTTTATTGTCTAGCAATTTTTAGATTTCTTTTTCAGATTCAATCCTATCTATTAGAGATTTGATCTTATCTTATCTTTTTCCTTTATAAATAATTCATTTTGAAAACGCAGAACTCAACAAGTGAGCTTTGCCTTCCAAGAATTTGCCTCCCAAGAATAGCTTTATGAGTTTCCCAAGAATAGACTTATGAGTTCTAGTTCTATGCCTTGTAGGCTTGTAAAGATTTGAATTCTCTCAAAGAAGAGAGCAAATGGTATCGGAGCCTGAGCAAGGTCTTTTACAAACTCAAGTGTTCTAGTTTTCTCTAATTTTTTTTTTCCGAAATACATTCGAATTGGTTTCATTTTATTTTTGGGCGGAGAAGGGAGATTGATAACTTAAATTTTATCGTCACACCAAAGCACAGTAAGTATTTCTACTATTAAGTTTGAGATTTCAAAATTTATTTGGTTTGTACGAGTTCTTGTTTAGCCTGACCGTTGCGGTCAAGTTGAGTTGTTCACGTCAGCCAAGTAAGCGAGTAAGACCGAAGAACCTCGTAATCTATCTTAGCCTTCCAGGTTTAGAATTTGTTTGAAGCAAATTGAGTTTGAAAGATTAAGTTTGATAGTATAATTACTTAAAGCGTTTCGAGAAAGAAAATGAAGTTTAAAGATTGTCTAAGATCCTCTATAAAATGAAATCGAAACTAGCTCCAAAGAAGGAGCCCACAGAAGAAGAGATAGAAACCTAGCACATGGGAGATCAAGCACTCGAGGATGAAGAAGCAATCATTATCGCTAAGATAGAAAAACAGCTCGAGCAATGGGAACTACCCAGCCTCGATATCGAAAAGGTGTATTCTCACTCTACTTTTAGTTTCGCCCAGAAACAATGTATCAAAATGGTAGAAAGAACAATCACCATTTCTCAATCGGTTAATTCTATAAATCTATTTCCCAAACATGATTTAATAGAATATAAAAAGAGTATAATTATCTTCACATAGGCATTGTAGAAGTTGCCATAAAACCCTTATTTTGTTTACTACTAGACATACATGTTCTAACTGTTCTAAACGATAAAAGACACCATAATTTCAAACATTCAGTTTTAGAAATTATGCAATCAAATGTTGTAAATGGACCATCTTATTTTAACTGTTATCCTTACTTAACGGTGTCCCTAAAGGATCCAAATGTTTTCAAAGCTCTTTGTCTAAATGTTGTAGAAAAAGGGCTGAATCTTGAAGAAGGGTCTCATAAGCTTAGTCTGGTGTATAAAATCACCTATAGGCTTATGATGTCCAATGTTGGATCCAAAGCACTGATGTCTTCCCCAAAGGAAAAGACGATAATGATTGAAACAAATATTCATTCATCAGTAAGGGTGCCTCGAATGATATCATGCGACGAAGTTACCAAAAATCAAGAATGGACCATAAAGAAAGCTTTTACTCCTCCTCCCAAGAAGGGCAGTCAACTTTCTCAAATTATTGAATATCCAGATGGAAAGGTATTAATTAAATTTGACAATGAAGCATCTAGCTCCATTAAGATTAAGGATAATATTAGCATGAATAATACTTTGAATGAGTTTACGAATTCAAAACCAAATACTTCTGCTTTGAGTGAATCTTCTGCTTGCCCTAGAGTAGCTAGATCTAAATCTCTTAAAGTCAAAGTTGTAGGTCTATCTCAGGGAATACCTGAAATTTACTATGAAGAAGAGGCAAGAAAGTCTCCAACCCAAACTAAAATGGAAGTAGAATCAGTGGTTAGAGATAGATTAAATGTTATTTCTAGTTTTCAAATTGACCATGAATTCTTGCATAAAGATTTCAACTCCTTAGAAAATAGATCTCAAAGAAAAGAGTTCAATACAATTCAATTGATGAAAGGAATCAAATTAAGAAGTCATATTTTTCTTTTATAAATGAAACAAAAGAAAATGTTTCGTTTTTCTTCTAGTTAAGTAATTTTGAAAAAATTCAAAACCTAGAAGAAAGTCCAGTATGGAAAACAAAAGAAAGAGGACTCATCCAGTCTCCTCAGTCTCCCCTATAGGAAATAGAGTTTGAGAATTACTATAATGATAAAATCATAGCAAAACCACTTCAACAAATAAATGAAAAGGATGAAAATAAATCACCAACCAATAAAGAAATTAAAAGTATTCAACTACAGGATAATTATTCAAATAAAATGTTGTCCTATATTGCAAAAAAGGTTGAAAAATTGATTAAAAAAAACTAATAATCACTAATGAAAAAGAAACTAAATCCCTTAAGGGGAAAAATCGGCCAAATATTCCTTTAATAAAATCTGTTGCAGATATACCTGCGTTAGAATCAAAAAACGAAGAAACAATAAGAAAATTAATTGAAAAACTTTCTAATCTCAAGACAAGAGAAGCTTCAAGCAGTAAAAACCAAGAAGTCATAAACGTTCTAGGAAATGAATTAATTCTTTAATCCGAAAAGGAAAAGCACTCAAACTTGAAGATTCCAGTTCCGATAAAGAACAACAAATCCAAAGAATGAGATTTTTTGGTAAAAAGTATAATTACTACAACAGGCCATCCTTCCCAGACGTAGGATTCGAAGAAAGAAATGAATTCACCAAAACAGCCTATGATTTAACTTCCATTTACGAATGGAATGTGGATGGAAGATCTGAGCATCTTGTTCTAACAATGCTTAGGGAAATGATCATGGCCTACCAAGCCTACAAACAAAGAGGCAAAAATGAAAAAGAAATATACCAATACCTGACCGTTGGTTTTATAGGAAACCTAAAAAACTGGTGGGATAACTGTATAACTTAAGAAGCAAAACCTGAATCCTTCAACCACACAACTAAGATTAAAAGAAAACAAACATTTAAAAGGACCATTTAAATCGAAGGTCTTGATAAATAACTAGAATCTGAAATTGAAATTCAAGAAGAAGGTCTTGATGCAGTAAACAAACTACGTTACCAAATCGCCTTTGCTTGGGTAGGACAATCTACGGACTACCGAGATCAAAACGAACAAATCCTAAAGTCCTTAAAGTGTCCAAATATGGGAGAGTCTCCAAATATGAGAGACTTTAAGTGGTACATAGACATGTTTTTCATTAAGGTAATGACATTACCAGATTGCAAAGAAAAACATTGGAAAGAAAAATTTATTTATGGACTACCGAGTTACATTCGGACAAAAGTCTATAAGCAAATAAAATAAGACTACGAAGGAAATACCGAATGGAGTGATCTACCCTATGGTATAATAAGCAGTACCATATTAAATTGTGGTTTAAAGTTGTGTGCGGAAGCAAAAATACGCAAAGCTTCAAAAACCTTCTCGTAATCAGATAAAAGATTTAAAAACATTATGCGAATAGTACATATACACAAACATCAAATCTCCTTGGCAAAAAGGAAAACAACACCACCACAAAAAGAAAAATTACGTATCCAATATACCTTATGAACAAAATCCTATAAAATAAATGATCAAAAGCCTTACAAGCAATCACAAAGATACCAAAGTACACGAAAACCTCAATACAACCAAAGAGATGAGTCTTCTAGAAATCGAAAAAGAATCTAGATAATAAAAATGTTACTTGCTATAAATGCAGAAAAGGAGGTCAGTACGCTAATAAATGCCCTCTGAAAAGATAAATTAACAATTTAAAAATAGATGAGTCTATGAAGAAAGATCTTCTACACCTAGTAGATTCTTTAACTGATAGTGAAAACTCAGCTTATGAGTCAGCACAAAACGAGTATGAAGATGATCAAATTTTAGAAGTCAATGAGTATTCTGATACAAAATCAGTCATTACTCAAAGTTCTAGCGAAGATGAGGGACGCAGAGTCTGTATAGGTTGTATAAATACCATTACGGATACCCAAAAGGTTCTGCTAGAAGCCATAGAAAAAATGAATGATGAGCAATCCAGAAAAATAGTTTCTGACGCTCTCAAGTAGTCTATACAAGACCAAGCCCCAAAAGGCCCAACCTAGCACTTCTAGCCATCTAGGCCCAAATCTAACTGAAATATTAGGACAAGTCCATAAACCTAGAAAAGCCATGGCTAATGACCTGCAAAGAAGGATAAAACTCATTAAGAAAGAATTGTCTAATTGGAAACACAATCATTTTCTAGAATTAGAAAAATTCGAGAAGAATTAAATAGTCTAAAAAGGACGAGAGAATCTGTTAGTGAGGATGAAAAATTTGAAGAAGATTATTTCCTAAACCACGAAGAACCACAACAAGAGCAAATAGCTCATATGACAACAGTATTGCTCAAAAGTGGTATACAAAAGTCAAAGTTAAAGTTCAGGACTTCACACTTGAAATTAGAGCTTTAATAGACTCAGAGCAGACCAAAATTGCATACAACAAGGTCTTATACCAAAAAAATACTTTGAAAAAATCGTGCACTACCTAACAGGTGCAAATGGTCAATACTTGAACATAAAATTCAAACTCCCTGAGGTGCATATCTGTAAGGGATCTATTTGTTTTATAACTTCCTTCCTTCTAGTCAAAGACTTAGAACAGGAACTAATCTTAGGAATCTCATTCCTTACGCAATTGTACCTTTTATAAGACTCTGAAAAGGTTGTAACTTGTAACATTGAAGGTACTGAAATATTGTTTGAATTTATTAAACCAATTAGATCACAATAATTGATTTTAATAAATTCATTTGTTAAAAAGAAAACAATTGTCATTTCTTAAAGAAGAAATTGACTACAAAAGAATATAAGAGAATTTAAATAACCCTTCTGTACAAGAAAATATTAATTCTCTACTTAGCCAAATTGAGTCTCAAATATGCTCGGATATACCTAACGTATTTTGCTAAAGGAGACAACATATAGTTGATCTTCCATACATTAAAGATTTTACATAATAGGCTATTCCAACTAAGGCAAGCCCAACCCAGATGAATGCTGATATCATGCCACATTGCAAAAAGGAAATCCAAGGGTTAATTCAGAAGAAGCTAATAAGGCCATCAAAGAGTCCATGGTCTTGTGCAGCATTTTATGTAAACAACACAGTCGAAAAGGAGCGTGGTGTGCCAAGGTTAGTGATAAACTATAAACCTTTAAACATGCTTTTAAAATGGATTAGATATCCAATCCCCCATAAACCCGATTCAATCAAAAGAATCTCTACTGCAAAAGTATTTTCTAAATTGTATTTAAAATCTGGTTTCTGGCAAATACAAATTTCTGAAAAAGATAAGTACAAAACTGCATTCAATTATCTAGTCGAACAATATGAGTGGAATGTGATGCCTTTCGGATTAAAAAATGCACGATCCGAATTTCAAAAAAGCATGAATGATATTTTCAATGATTATCAGGAATTTTCAATCGTATACATCAATGATATTTTTATATTTTCTGATAATATTGACCAACATTCAAACATTTAGATATATTTATCAAAGTTATTAAAAAAAATTGTTTTGTCATATCTTTACCAAAAATCTAATTTTGGTTTATTTCAAACCAAAATTAGATTTTTGGGCTTTGAAATTCATTTAGGAACTCTTAGATGAAGAATGTATCAACATACATATGCAGTAGAATAGGATCAAAAGCACTCGAATTGGGTTGATTAAAAGGATAAAATCATGCTAAAAGTGGGAGAAAAACACAGAGTTAGGATACTCACCTTTGAAGCTCAAATTCTCCCTCTATCTCCGGCGGATTGGATCACGAACAAGTCCTGGACCACCACTAATGTCTTCTCAATTATTCCCCGGCCTTAGAACGGGATGTTGGGATTCCTTGATTGGTGAATTTAGGAGAAGAAATAAAGGTGAAGGTTGGAAGTTGTTCAACACTTGAACTTAAGAAATTTGGGAGCTAATTCAACATTCATCCAACCTCTTTGAATGCACAAAATTGACTCCTATTTAAAGGAGAAATCATGCACAAGTGATTCACACAAACGTGACACTCAACCATGGTGATGAATCACTTGAGATTGATGTGGCAAATGGATAAAGAAAAAAGAATGGGAAATGGAATTTCACGAAAATCCATTTTCCCCTTTTCTTTTTTCTTTTCTCTTTTTTTCTTTTTTTTTTCTTTTTTATTTCCAATTTCAGAAATTAAAAATCAATATTAAATTGAAATAAGTTTTAATTTAATTTTCAATTATTTTAATATAAAATATTAAAATAATATTATTTTGCCACCGATCCCAATTTTCGAAAAAACTATTTTTCTGAATATAAATCTCTATTCATATATAAAACATTTAAATCTCATTTAAATGTTATTTTTAACTTCCTTTGATCGTTTAATTTGCAATCAAACGTCGATTGGTTAAATATATCGTATATATTTAACATTCTCCAGAAACCGAATTTGAACAGTTAAAATTCATTCACCACATTGTTCTAATGTGTTATCCGATATGAGCTAGCCGAGGGACCTAATAGACCTATAGATCATGAACACCAACGATCCGAGATTAACCGGCCAAACTCTTTGATCCAGTTAACCAACATTCGTTAACTAACGGGTCACTTCACTAAAGCCCATAGCTGAACTCTCCTCACTATAGATATATTTGTGTCTATTTGATATAACCATGATCAGTAAGTCGACCCTTCACAAGTTGTTCGTAATCTCAACTAGGTCAATTACCATTTTACCCCTGAGTTACCTCTTCTTCCTTAAGTACCACTGATCCCTCTAATGAACAACTGGTTTGTGGTCAACCACCAAACAGAACTCCCTCTCGGGCCAATGAGAGGGTGGGGCCCCTTGTTCAAGACTTGGAATCAGCCTTTAAGGGAACAACCTCT